>BQNB010002183.1:7866-41856 GCA_026074375.1 Tanacetum coccineum
ATCTATTAAATTAGATGCACTGTAATATCTATCTATTATAAATATATCACCTTCTTACAGGGAAATTTTTTACTTTATCTCATTATCCAACATAACTTGCATCTCAAAAGTAAAACGACCTCACACAACCTCTATCAATACCATTTATATCTATGTTTATATCATATAAACATCCTAATATGTCAAGTCTATATCCTAATATCATTTTTACTAAGTACATTATCCATTTAACTTACTTTTCAAAACGTTATATCAAAACAAGCATTAAACATTAACGTTTACATCAAAACCTTAATTATATGTAATGTATACATACAAAATGAATGTGTAAGCCTTCAAACATATGTACAAGTGTACAATGCACCATATTTGAATCATATTTTTCCTCCAAGTCAATGTACAACTCATTTAAGATCAATGTATAAGTCAATAATGCCTAAAAATCTAATTAGGTATTTTAAGCTCCTAAACCATATTTAAACTTCCCACCTCTTTAACACAAGGTACAAGAACTTAATGCATGACTTCTAAACCCTAATATATCCCTAATCTTAACCATAATCCATGTTTTAAAACCCTAAACCCTAAATGAAACCCTAAAAACCCTAATTTTATTTTAAAACCTTAAACCTTAAAACTAAACCCTAAAACTTAATCCTAAGCCCTAAAACCTAATCCTAAACCCTAAACCTTAATCCTAACACTAATTGTAAACCTTAATCTATCCTAAACCCTAACCCTAACTAGAAATTAAAACCCTAAACCTCGATACATCTTTAGCTCCATTTTTACCCATTTTAAACTCAAGCAACCAAGCAAGCACTTCCCTTACCTCACCATGACATCACCAAGTAGCCTAATAAGCACCTTTATCACCTCCTTGCCAAGATACTTGGCCATTAAATTGCTTTGTCACCTCCTTGTTGCTTGTTACTAGCAGCGACCACCTCACCCTCCAAAACTCTTCCAACACTTCCTAGCTACTAACATAGCCCATCATACTTACCTCCTAGCTCTCCTAAGTCAGAACCCTCCAAGAATTAGCCACCACATCACCCCAAACTTGGGTTCCAAGGTCATTCGACCCTATAAAAGGGGACGCACCCTTCTCATTCAACTCACACCTCAAATTTCTATCATATTCATCAATGGAGTCTTACGAAGGATCAAGGAGAAGCAAAAGAAGTCACAAGACCAGTAAAGAAGCCAAGAAGTCAAAAAACGAAGCCTTGTAAGTCGTTACTAGGCGTACGAGTGCTAAAAACCCCATTCGACCCATTTCTTAACCCGTAAGCTCAAATTCTCGTTAAATAGGCTATCATTCTGTTTTTATAACTCTTATAAGGCTTATTAGATCATGTATGAACTCTTATTAAAAGATTTGAGCTTAAAAACCATGTGTTTTTATTTAAAAACCCTAAAAACGACCCGTTTTGATTTTCTAGCTAACGAATCCTTTTTCTAAACTTTTGTTACATTAGAACATCTTATTTTAGCTTATTCTAATAAGCTATAAGCTGCAAATCTCTTTTGGAATCTTAAAATATGCTTGCATGTAATTTTGGACTAGTTTTGCAAATATTTTCATGCTAAGGGGTATATATTGTAAATTTCTGAAATTATGAATTAGAGATTCATTTTTCTTAAAGTTATAACTATCAGGACCTATTTTGCCAAGTTTCAAAGTTAAAGGTTTAAAATTATATATAATTTAAATATAGCAGGAACTAACTTGTAAAAGTTTATAAACTAAGGGTAATATTATTGCCACATTTTATGCAAACTTATAAAATATTATATTTATTATATTAATAAAAAATATATATAAAAAATTCAGCTTTTTTGAAGAAACCTTAAAACTAAATATATCAACATTACTACTAGGGACTCATTGGTAAGGGGTTTTTCCATTTTGGGTATACGTTTTTACGAGTTTGCTGGATTTACGATTTAAAGTGTCCTGGCTCCTCAAAACGTTTACTACATGACCTCTAAATTATGATGGCCCGAACAGTGATATGATATTTCCATAATAAATCCAATCAAAATGATATTTCATTATGACATAAAACATATCCAATCAAACTAAGACTTGACATATTACCCAGGTTGTTACGAAGCCGTTTTACTTTCATTTTCATAATACTTTTGCCATCAAAAAAAATCCAAATTTCCTTGTACTGTTAAGTGAGTTTCATAGCCTACTCGCAATTCAATCATTAAATGTTTCATAAACCCCAGGGGGATACAGCATAAAACATGAATGCAAGTATTTTTTTGTATGCTATTCTGATACATTATTGCCTAAGTCCCGACTTTTGCCACTAAGACCCCATTATCATGAACCGTTAATTACTCTTCGGAGTGAGCGTGAATGCTGTGAATAGATCTATTTGGGACTGGAATCCCTGTTGGTGTACCTATACTATCGGTAACCAATAGCATATGTTTGAATAACTTTATGAGTGTTTTGGAAAAGACACCCGTTGGGGTAATTATTTGTGATTATTTAACCTAAGGCTTCGGTGTCATGAGCTTAGGGCAATAATATTGTTTTCCATGATAATTGTACATGCATGCAATTATTACAAACTATGGGTGTATAACAACGTAACCCGCTATTGAACTTGTATTCAAACTACTTTACTTAAACCTATGAATTTCACTCAACCTTTGTGTTGACTTTTTAGCATGTTTATCTCAGGTAACTGAACATCTTATGGCATGGAGTTCCAAGGACTTGAAGATGGCTAAACTGTTATCATTCAAACTTTATGTTTTCATGTAGATTTTGGGACCTCTGTTTGTAAAAACTTTGATAAAATAATGAATGATAATTTATCTTTTAAAAATGTCTCTTTCGAGTCATTTTCTATGATTATGACTGTTGTACTATGAAATAATACCCCAGATTAGTTTCTGTTGCTATATGTAAAAATGGGGGTGTTATACTCTTGTACTACAACCTTAGGTTTTGCACTCCTCAATTCAGCCAATGCTTGAGCCAAAGTGAGATCAACTTCAGTGATAGCAGTTGTTGTTTTAGTGGTAGCAGCACTAACTTCAACACTAGCAGTAGTAACTACTTCACCAGCAGTAGTAACTGGATCAGCAGTACTAACCTCCTTCTCAACCACATCCTGTCCTGCAAATACTTCTTCACTATCAAGAATTGTTGTGTCAAACACCAAATCATCACCATACCTCCCCTGAGTCTCATCAACCAAAGTAACCTCTGCATCTTTGTCAATGTCATCTATTTTCCTCCCCTGTTTGGATGCATCCTCCTGATCACCCAAACATTCATCTTCAGAGGAAACAACTTGTGCAGATCTAACAACCTTGAATAGTCTTTTGAGCTTGTGAGTTCTTGATCCTCCTTTCTTCTCTAACCTCTTGACTTTTAACTTCAAACTTGAAATCTCCTGTGCTTGAGCAGTCTTAGTATTTTCCAAGCCAAGGACTCTTTGTTGCGATTTGGTATAAATTTCCATCAAATCATTGAGTTTCAGACTATCCTCACCACTGAGCAGTGGATCATTGGAATGTGTAAGTACATTTTCTTCATTGGCAGCCTCATCTGCTATAGGCTCTGTAGGACCACTGGATTGAGGAATCTCAGTGTCTTTTCTCTTTAGATTCCTTAGTTTTTGTTTCTTCTGGGGTTTAGATGTTGATGGTTGAGTAATAATGGGTGTGTGATTGGGATCAGTAAGATTAGCTAAACCTTCACCCATTTCTTCCTGATCTTGAACCATCATGGTTGGAAATAAAGGTGTAATAAACTTGCGCCTAGAGAAGAATCCTTTCTTAACCATTTTCATATTACCAAATACCTTCTTTGTATGAGAGGGTGTAACAAAAATTTCATCATGAGTAGACATATCACCAACTTGTTTATCCAGAAAGACTTGCACAAACCTTGGACCCATTAGAAATTGACACTAACACAGAGGCAAACTATCCACATTCTTCACCATACTTTCAAAGATATACTTAGAAAAGTTAAATTTCTGGTTTGTGGCTAAGCAGATTATTGCAGAGGCCATAGTGCTACTAAATTCATTCCATGCAGTAGACTTAGCACTTAGGCATTGCAGAATAGTATGAATCAAAAACTTCTATTGAGGAGAAAAGAAAGCTTTATAGAATGTAAGTTTTGTGAGAAGGTTTTTTCAACCCCATTAAAGCAAGTTCTCAAAATATCACATTAGGAAACAATCAATTCCTTCAGCATCTTCCAATTGAAGATATCTTCTTACATTTGTCTTTGTGATGATCACTTTCTTCCCATCCACTAGGGCTTGTAACTGAACATCTCCATTAACAGTTTTCACCTTTGTAGTAGCCCAAAACTGCTCAATACATGAAGTACAGATTATAAGATTAACCGTTAATGCATATTTGATAGGATTCACATTCAAGAAATCCACAATTTGCTCAAGCCCTTCACTTTCAGTGGGTTTAGCCAAGAACGCGACCATGTTGTGGGTGAATCAGCAAACCATTAGACCGACATTGTGATGGGTTGTTGATTATTAAACGATAAAGTTGAGTTAGGGTTTTATTATTATAAGTAATATCAAAGATTGAAATCGAGTAAAAGATTGAATGAAACCCTTAATCGAAGTATTTATGAAACTACCCTCAACAGCATTAACGTTCACCAGCAATTGTAAGTTATACCTAGCAGCATTAACTTTCAACTAGCAGTAGTAAGTAACCCAACAGTAGTAACTCAGCAGTAAGTTAAGCCTATAACATTAAATTACAACCAGCAGTAGTAATTTATAGTGAGCCCACACATTGTGAACCTTTTTAAGTCTAGGTCTAGGAATGATGAAACAAATCTCATAAACGTGTCATTCTCATTTTAATAGTCTTGTTACTATTAAATACATTCCGATAAATCTCGACAACTTAATCATTTCATCCGAAATGTTTAAGCATTTTTAATTCGCGAAATGCAAATTAAAATGTCACTCATTGTTCATGTCTAAGTCGTTTCACAAAAACCTTAATCATGCCTCTATTATTATATAGATGGTTAATATCTTCCGTCCACATTTCCGCTACCACCTTTAAGACAACCTCGTACCTCGTCGTGTGATTGTTCTATGAACATTCGCAATACTCGAGAAGAGCTACATAACTTCGCGGATGAAGTTCATCGTATGCTAACCGTCATCCGTCATGACATTGTCAAGCTCATCGCTTCCGTCGTTATTTCTCTTCATTTATTCTTTTTATTCCATAATTTATGTCCGGATGAGCACGAATTAGAAGGGAAGGGAAAACACACCTGTTCACATATATCCTTTAACCAAATACTCTCAAGAACTCACATATGTGATTCTTATTCACTAGAAACCAAAGTGAAATGAAAAACCGAGTCATCCTCACTACTACCAATCTCGAGTCATCCACCTAGTCATCTTCATATCCCGACACTCATAAGCATGTGTGCCTATGTTGTCAAAAGTCAAGTGAATTTCGTAATGAAATGCGTCTCATCCAATCATTTCCACTTTTTAGCAAGTGAAGAACACAAAGAAGATATTCAATCTTCAAGTGTTGTTGAGTCATCACAATGTCGTGTCTTTCATTTTTCATCCAACCATTTCCACTTTTTAGCAAAGTGAAGAACACAAAGAAGATATTCAATCTTCAAGTGTTGTTAAGTCATCACAATGTCAAGTCTTTCACTTCTCTTCCACCATTTTCATATTTTCACCTTTGTTCGTCAACATTAACAACCAACAAAACACCCAACAAACCTATTGTCAACACCTTCCCTTTCCATTCACGCTCATCCTTCTTCACTTATGTTCTCTCTTCAAATCATCCTTATCATCAACATTTAGTTCGACCTAAAGTCTTATGATAATGTTTATCTTTAAACACCACATAATGCTTAACAATGAAACATTGAAGATTTAGGAATCTCTTAATACAACCCTTAGTCTATTCAAATCCATATCATCATCTTGGATAGATGATGATACCATAAGGAACATATTGATCAAAACAAAACAACATTCCCTCATCACCTTACTCTCCAAACCTACCAAACACCCAACAAACCTATAGTCAACACATTCCCTTTCCATTCACGCTCATCCTTCTTCATTTATGTTTCCTCAACAACGAGCGCGTCCTTTATCATCACATTAGATCGACCTAAATTCTACGATAATGTTTATCCTTAAACCACCCTAAACATGAAAAGCAGACATAATGATTAAAACAAATAAACCTTTGAGGATTTTTAGGATCGTCTCAATACAACCAGTATCTAATTCTAAATCCACATCATTATCTTGGTTAGATGATGATACCATAAGGAACGTGTTGATCGAGTCTTAGCCCTTAAGCATGTGTCGATCGAATCTTATCATTGGTTCTTAAACATTTCCATGTTTTAAGCATTCATCATGTTTTTTTTGTTGTCTTTAGTGCCACACTTTAGAGTGCATATACCTAAAACATACATGATTTATTCCCCACTAAGTGTCTTGTATATATATATCTATCATCGTCATTATATATATATCCTTTTTCGACTAACTTTGTATTTGTAGCACTTTTCGTTACTTACATTTCTGGTGCCCCAATCAAGGGGGAACATACACCAAGGGGGAGCATTTGCATATGTCCAAGCTATTACATTTGCAACCGTTAAATACATCTACACATTTCTTGATATGTGTTCTTCATCCCTATATATATTTTTTGTTGCACGAAACTAACCATTGATGTAGGTTAAGAGTTTGCAACCAATTGATCCATGATCTGCTTGAGTCAATGAGTGTTCAAGGGAAGTCATTGTGTTACAAAGGGATCTGATAGAATAAACTTCACCTTTATGATGAAGCAAGCTCGCCTCTATTGATTGAAGAGTTTGAAGTGTCATGTATAAATCTCGTCTTGGAGTCCACCTTTTTGTTTTGACAAAAGGAGGAGAAGAAGTGTAAACAAGTAACTTATACATTTTACTATGAGTTATATTTACATATTTTGTCATCATCAAAAAGGGGAGATTATTGGTAGAAATATTACGATATTTAATCTATACATTCTCTTTATGTTTTGGTAATGATAAACATGTAACTTATAACACATAACGTAAAGTGCTTAAGTTACTCATAATCACTAATCATCAATTCGTCAACATCTTTCGACGTCTCAAGTTTTCTTCAACAAATAATTTAAGTTCGCACCCGACGTAAATCACTAAAGGTATGAACAAACAAACTTTAATTTGTTTAATGATCAAAGAAATTTTTTACTTTTCCAAACCTTACATTTATAAAATGGGACAAACATTTTAAAATATATACAAAACATTTTTGTATTTATAAGAAATGTTTTATTCAAAATAAATATTTTGAATTTCAAATTTTCAGACCTAAAACGGCTAGAAATGGTCCAGTAAACACCTCCCCTGAATAGGACAAAAATGGAGCGTCTGAATAAGGGGCGGCCCCCTTAATTACATGGGCGCCCCCCTTAATTTTAAGGGGGCTGGCACCCTATTTAAGGGGGCCGGCCATAGACCCCGCTCCTTTTTTTTGTCCTATAAATACTGGACTATTCCCCAACATTTTTCTCACCTCTTGGCACATAGTTTTCTCAGATCTAAAAACCTTTTTTTCAAATCCTTTCCTTTGATCACTTAACTTATTATAAGTTTGTTTATAATGTGATCCAATTATCCATCCATTCAAGTGCAAGAGAAGAACTTTTGTTATCATTAAGATACGAAGTTATGTAGATTAGTTAGTGCATTCGTGACATGTCTTACATTCACAATGTATAGATCGAGTCCATGTATTCCAAACTTGTGTAATAGTTAGATCATGGTGATCATGGTGTGTATAGTTGGTAGATCGGAGTGATCTTTGTAAGTTGTGAAGATAGGTGTGATCATAGTAGTGTTTAGGTGAAGTGAAGTAGTGTGGTGATGATTACTAAGGCGTGAAGAAGTTGTGTTGTGAAGTCGTGAAGTTGTGAAGAAGTCGTGAAGTAAGAAGTCGTGCGAATTTGTGTAGTGAAGATTGGTCTAGCTACTGATTAAACTCGACATTTAGCTTTGTGTCGTAAATCGGTGTAAGCAACGTTGTGTACGGTTTTCTCCGCCTTAAGGGAGCTTGTTGACTAGTGAAGTAACTCTCGAGTTGGGTACTCGGGGAGTGGAGTAGGGCGAAGAGGTGCTTCGTGACCGAACCACTATAAATCATCGTGTTCGGTTTGCATTTCCTTTCACTTATCTCTTTACATTTATACTCGCATTTATCGCTTTATATTTATACTTGCAATTGTGTGATGTGTTAATTATATAATTTTAATAAATGTGAATATTGTGCGTTGGTTTGTATTGTTGTAAATCGATGTATTAATATGTGTATATAACTCGTATGAACACTCATCATATTGTATCACGCTTGATCGGTAATTTGATACGAAACATTTTAAGATTTTTAATGGAAACGTATTCACCCCCCCCCCCCCCCCTCTACGATTTCCATAGTTTTGAAGGTAAACCTCTTACAAGGTTTCCTCTTACCAGTTTATTCATTATTTTGAAATTTACATGTCCAAGCCTCATATGCCAAAGATTAGATTCATCTGGTGTGACTTTTGCAAAGAGACAAGTAAGACCTCCTCGAGGAACAACATTCTTTAAATCAACACTATACATGTTATCCTTTTCTAGGAACTTGAACAAAACATAACTTTCTCAGGTAACTTACAAGTCCGAGACAGAACAACACACTTCAGTATCAATAAAAAGAACCACTATTTCTTCACACATTGTAAGACACTAAAGAGGTTAAACTTTAGTTCCTTTACAAAATACACATCTTCAAAATCCAATTTACCAGTTCTTATTTTACCTTTCCCAGTAATTTTCCCTCCTTTGGAATTACCTCCAAAGGCAACAAATCCTCCATCAATTTCTTCATAATCTGTAAGATAGGATCTGTTTCCTGTCATGTGCCTAGAGCATCCACTGTCAATCACTCCTTTATCCTTCAAATCTTGTTGTGGATTGCCCTGCACATAATGGTAGGAAAATTAGTTTCTTTTGGGGACCCAAGCCATTACTGACTTGGATCTGCCTTGTGCATCAATATAGTCAAATCTTTTAAAGGACATTGATGCACCATTGTTTCTGGAGACATGGTCTAAAACTTTGTGCTTTGGTCTCCAAACCCAACATGTTGAGGCCTTAACAGCATTTCCCTTGTTTCCCTTAACAGCACTAAGAACTGCTTTTGGCCTAGCAGTATTAACCCTTGTTCCCTTAACAGTATTAACCTTTTTAGTGAAATTACTGTTATTAGCTGTTGTTATTTTGTTAAAAGGCCTTCTAGTAGTTGAATATGCATTATTAATAACATTTTTCATGGGTCCTACATTATTCACTGCTGTTCTTGATTGAACAGTATTAACTGGTCTAACAGTATTAACTGAAATTGGGCTAGACCTAGATAAGACTGTTCTTGGAACCATGTTTCTTTTTGGACTGGGGTGAGTTAATTTAGAGAAATTCTGTTTGTTCACCCTTTGAACATTGGTCCAAACTGGTTTTGCAAATCTTCCATTATTATACCAGTTATTGCAATCATTCTTCAAATGATCAAAACTACCACACACATGACAAGCTTTGTTGAACATCTCAAAATCACTCCCTAATTTTTTAGACATCTGTTGGTTCCAGTTTCTCTTGTTCCCTCTAGGACTAGGTGTGTTTTGCCTATTTTTATCAACTGATGTTTTCCTATGAGATTTTACTTGCTCAGTAGACTTAACAAAGTTTATCTTAGCAAAACTAGGTTTATTAAACATCACAACAGTTTTAACCTTAGGCACATTTTCTTCGTCACTATCAGATACCTAATCCTTAATAATTGGGGCTCCGTTTTATTTCCTAGAAGTCTCAGGTTCATTAGTCTCAACAGTAGGCTTTTTAATTACAGACTCACTAACAGACTCATTCACATCAACAAAATCATCTAGACTAGGATAAACTAAATCAGGTTTTAGTGGCATAAAATTCCCAGTATAGGGAGGTGGGACAGCATTATACCTTAATCTTGTTTTACACTTATCCATTATCTGTCTGTCTAGAAGTTTACTTAGATTTTTTGATGAATTTTCAAATTTTTGTACTATAAGTTGAACCTCATCTTTTTCTTTTGTAGCCAACTCTAACTTCCTTTTAAGCTCTGTAATAACTAAATCTCTTAAATAGATTTCACATTGAGAGTTTTATATTTCCTGCTTACACAGACTTCATTTTTCTTAAAGACTAAACAGTCTAGCTTTACAGATTCTAAATAGTTTTATAAGAGGTGATAAGCACATTTCTAGCTGTCTTCTTAAGTACTTTAATACTATTGTTCATTTTGTTCTTTTAGAATATTTTACACATTCTAGATAAGAGGGAATAACAATTGAGTCATTAGCATTACCTCAGAGTTTGTAAAGATGTTAAACTTTGTTGATGGAATAAGCTATGAGAGCAAAAATTGGTTGGACCTTCTTTTGCTTGGTTACTCTCAATTATAGCAAAGCCAACATACTAAGACATAAGGCATTTAAAGTAGTTTTCTCAACTGGCACAAGTCTTCTGGTTAGGATCCCTGATCTGCTTGTTTGATTCTGGGTTGCCCGCAATCCCTTTGTATAAGTGTCCTCTCTTGTGGCAGTTGAAACACTCCACCTTGGACTTGTCAAACCCAATTCTTTCTTTGTTAGCCATGTCAAGCTTCCTTTCTGTATTCTTTAGGAATTCTTTGCTCATGTCGACATAAGCAATGTTTCCACCTCAAATCCATCTCTTCTAGAGCATCAGGTTGGATTTTTTGTAGATCCGTCATTATCAGCTGTGGAAGTTAGTTGGATTGGCTATAGCAATAGATAGAATAAATTACAACATCACTCAAATTTTTCACAGTTGTTAAGCTTTCAGCTAGCACCCTGGAGTGATAGCAGTATGTATTAAATCCCCGTGCAGGTATTAACTGCTCTAGTTGCAGTGGTAGTGCTGCTAGAGGACAGACAGGCTACATTGTGTGGTTTGTGGTTAGTAGATGTCCCTTGACCTCTGATTATAAGCCTTCAGGTTTGTTGAAGAAGGTCATCCAGCTCAAAAGTCTCAATCTCTGGTTTTATTCCTCCACACAATGGGTATGCATAGGCCATTCTTATGACAAGCTTCTCAAGAACTTTGATTTGTGTCTTCTTGCTGGGATATTAACTTTACCTGCATCTCAGTTGACTAATTAGCTTGTGAAGCCTTCTTCAGAACTGTTTGCTCAATAATACACTTCTGTTGCTAGATGCAGTAAAGTTTTCATTATTGCTGCTTGAGCAGATTGTTTTGAGTTTTCTTTATAGAAGTATTTACCTCTAAATCTATTCTCAATAGCTGCATCAAGTGTCTTAGATCTTGGATGAGTTGAACTTTTAATTGATGTCAATTAGGTAAGGCCATTAACAAAGTGCTTCTTTGCCTTCAATTTACCCTTCTTTTGCCGTCTCTTCAACAACTTGTAGGAGGGATAACAGTCTCCTTACCATCAATAGTTTCTGTTACTATAGGTGCATTACCATTTTCTATGATATCCTATAGAGTGTAATCAATGCACTATAGGTACTGCTCCTATCCTTTAGATTTTCTTTTTTCCAGAGTATCATACTCACCAGGTGGAGTAATTGGTAGCTTGATGGTTTGAGTTGTTTGAGAGTCCATTGCTTCTGGAAAAAAGTTATGATCTTTTTGTGTTGTTAAAGTTTCTTTCTTATTCAAAGCTTCTCACAAGCTCTGATACCACTTGTTGATCCCAATAGAATAGATCTTGTTTAGCTTGTATAAGCCTAAGTTGTATTGAATAAATTCAAAACAACTATGATAGAAACTTTGATTGTAAATATCAAAGACTATGCAGAATCGAGTCAATGATACTAAGAAGAATTTCAATGAAATAGTAATGAATAAAATCAATAACAAAACAATTTACCAAACTTTCAGCCTCAATATAATACGAACACTCTTAATAGTGTTAGGGTTACAAAACCTTGAAGCTACGGATAGATTGATAGAACCATGAAAAGATATCAATCTCTATACCCTAGGACCTCCTTTTATATACCAAGGTGTCCTAACTGGCTTACAATATTTTCCTAAGTTATCATGATCTTCTAAACAAATAACTTATACGTATTTTTCAAATATATCTCAGACATTTACATAGCAATCATTACTTCAATCAAAATCTTTATCCATTAGTAGTTGTAACTCTGTCAGCAGTTGTAACTTGTACAACAAACATTATCTAGAACACTAGAACTTAGTAGTTACTTATACTCCAGCAGCATAACTGTATTCAAACAGTAGTATTCTATTTAGAATTATTTTCTTTCATTCCTACCAGCAGTTCTAATTTTACTAGCAAGGGAGAGTACTAACTTTACTTCTAGCTAGTACTAAACATATATTAGCAGTTCTAGTTACACTAGCTAGTACTAAGTTTATATGACAGTACTAACTACTTAGCTTGTTTTTACACAATCTTTTTGCTAGCAGTATTTAGTAGTAACAAAACTTTCTTCTAGAGCAGCACTAACTTTGATAAGAGCAGCTGTAATTTCCCAAACAGGCCTTATGAAAGCTTTTAATCCACAAAATGGGATACTATTTTCCCATATAAGAAGCTTGATTTGGTTTGGTTGTTCCAATCATAGGGTAGAAGTTTTGATGAATGGTTAGTTGTAGAGTTTCTCCTCCCCAAATTGAGGTGTGTTGTATGCTTGGTGAGTAGATATGTTTCTTCTACGGTGGAGGTGTTTTTGATCTAGACTTGATTTTGACATAACCTGTGCCGCTTTTAAGTGGTGGTTTTAAAGACGGTTTCTTTGACTCATCAATGCTATTATGTATTAGTTTATTCCTAGTAATAAAAAAATCTGATCTAGAAGACATAGGTGGACTTAAAACGTGTTTTGTCCCTTTTTTTCCGCCATAGGTGCGACCACGGATCCAGGTATGGTGGATCCGATGCACTTTATGGTGGATCGTCCGTCGGCTTTTTCAGCGGACGATTCCAACGAATACTCATGGTTTTTAGATCCGCTTGTTGATGCTTTAGCTATCAAATACCTGACCTATTTCGCAATAGTGTGACTTTTTGATTGTTTAACTGTTTTCTTTAGTGAACTTAGCGATTTTATCAAATTAATCAGATTTAACTTGAGTTTCTTAAGTTGATTTTACCAGTTTAAGTTCTTCACATGACTTACACGCAATCTCAATTTCTTTACTTCTCTCAAGTTTCTTAATTTTCTCGTTCAATTCTAAAATTTTCTTTTTCTAAAAGGTCTCTTTTAGTTTTCAAAATTTATTTCTTGTTATGATTTTTAAGTAATTTCAACAAGCTTTCGTATTCTATTTCCCATACTATAATTATCAAGATTAAGAGGCGTTATCACTATTAATAAGGAAGAGTTTATGATAGTTACCTTCATTTGTTGATTGAGCCATGGACAAGTTCATCGTTAGTTTTGGTCTTCGGCGTCATTTTACGCTATCACTCCAAGAACCTCAATGAAGGCCTTTTGATCTTTGTTGCGAAGATCGGTATTGGACTATCTCTAAATGTGATGACTTTACGATCAACGCATCTAAAACATTTTTCGGTCACTCTTTCCTTTCTTCTTATCCATTTGTCGAAATGACTTATTTTCTTCTCTTGGTTGCCTAACAAATTTCCCTTTCTTCTAAAGAACTTTTTAAGTTCCTTAGTCCATAGCATATTTTCGTTCATCGCTTCTCGGATGTTGATGTTTCATCATCACTAGAATCTTTCTTAGCTTTCAAGGCGATGGACTTAATTCTTTCCTTTTTGCCTTTATAAATTTCGGAATCTTTTTCCATGACTACTTCATGTACTTTTAGATTGTCGATAAGATCATCTAAAGCTAGTGATGAAAAATCTTTTGATTCTTTAATCGTCGTGACCTTTGCTCTCTATTTAGGATGTAGAGCCTAATATACTTCCTAACATAGTTTCTTACTAGATTATAAACCTTCATCAGAGCTTTAAGAATGTAATAATAGTGTTAAATATAGCAAACTGCTTTCATGAATCTTCTTCAAGGTTAGTAATTTGTTCATATTGTTTGAACAAGAGATCAATTTTATTATCCTATTACTGGCTATTACCTTGATGTGAGATATTAACAACGATTGCCCAAATATCTTTTAGCGTTTTACACATTTTAAAAAAAATTCTTTCGCCTTCATATCCTTTTTAGGTAAAACATTATAAAGAACCATTTTAGCTTCATTATTTTTAGCAAGTTTCTTTTTAAGATCGTCGGATTGTTCTTCAAAAGGAACAACCTCTAAAATTGGGTAACTTCATTTTTGGCAACCGGTGGAAAATCACCATTCAAGATGATATGCAAAGATTCTAGATCTTTTGCTTTCACTAAGTTTTAAATCTATTTTTTACAATTATATTTAAATGATCAATTCAAAATGAGGTGGTCTTTGCATAGGATTTTACATTCTAGATATTTATCTGAATCCATTGATCGGATTCTAAGCTTTAATGTACATTATACGTTAAAGATCTTGGGTGACCTTGGCTTCTGATACCAATTGTGGAAACTAAGAAGGGAGGTGCAGTAGTTTTTTACCGTTTTACATTAAAACGTAGATTATCGACCTGTGTGAACTCAAGAGATATACATAAGTATATATGATAGCGATGCAACAAGTAAATAAGTAATATACGAAGTATGAACAAGTAAAGATAAGAAAGATCAAACCGATGACACAATGATTTTTAGTGGTTCGGATACGAACCTTCTCTTCGCCATACTCCACTCCCCAAGTACCCAACTTGAGAGTTATCTTCACTATGTCAACAAGCTCCCTTTAGGCGGAGAAAATCGTATACGTCGCTTACACTTTTTCCGTTACTAAGCTAAATACCGAGTTCTACTTCGAGATAGACCAATCTAACACACTTATGTATTTTTGAGGCTAATTACTAACCTATCATACACATATGTTAAACACAACACATAACACTAGATTATACAAGATGACTGATTTTCACATACGTGTTGACACAACTAAACTCATTACATTGAAGCTTGACGTTCTTCTTGAGTGCTTCTTCACTAAATATTGATGAGTTTATCACTTGTAATGGATATGGACATAGTATAATGATCAAAGATATAAGACTAAAAAAATGTTTTGAAAAATATTTGTCATGAGTTGTGTAAATGAAGACTTAGGTTATATTTATAAGCAAAACTTTGAAATTCAAAATGTTAATGTCCCAGACAGTTTGTTGTGACGCTGCGACCACAAATCCACATATTGCTGGATATGTCCTATGTATTTGGTGGATCCGTTGGTGGCACTGGGACAACTATTTGTCATTTTATAATTAACCATAAATCTATACAAAATATTATTTTGTACTTATTAAAACTTGTTTATTAGATTCTTCTAGAACAAAATATTTCTTATCACCAATAAGGAAATATTTTCTAGATTTTGGAAGATTTGGAAAGATTGTTTTCATTTATGGTTAATCTTATTTTGTCTTACATGATTAAAATAACTAGCTTATAATTAATCATGTGTTAACTTAAATCATTTGATTAGAAAGGGTTTATGCAAATGTTAATATTTTTCTTTGATCATTAACTATGTTTTATATATGCAATTTTCATACCTTAAATTGATTTGTCGTCGTCAAGTAAACTTTTCGGACTAAATAACTTGTTTAGTAACTTTTAGTAGTGGTGACATTATATTTTTATTTATTCAAAACATGTAGATCACTTAATTATAAATATTGTTTTTGCATATTCCGAATATGGTCATTAAACAATCTCCCCCTTTTTGATGATGATAAAATATAAACTCATATTTCTTAAAAAATTAAAAGTTACTAAATAAGTATTTAGTAGATGAGTTTATATATCTTCTCCCCCTTTTTGTCGAAGCAAAAAGTGTTGTAGTGGTGGTCCTTGCAAGTCTTGTTTTTGAAGAATGCTAAGTAACTTGGTGATGAATGCAAAGTAAAAAAAATAAAGACTAGATGTAAGTGCTCCCTCTTGGTGTATACTCCCCCTTGCTTAGGGCACCAAGTAATCGAGCAATGGATGCGTTGCTACTACAAAAGTTAGTATGACAGCATAGTTATATATGACAAACCATCTATGCACCGCATATAAACATCCTATCATCAACACACAAAATGAAAATAATGTTAAATCCATTATAAGGGATAAAACATAAAATTTGGCGTTAAAGCCATTACACAATAATCTTAGACTAGAAAAAAAGAAAAACCCACTAAAGATCTAATTCTTGGGATTAATATCATTTTTCCCTTTATATTCGAGGTGGTTGGGGTGGAGGATGCATATGTAGCTAATGCGGAAAGTAAGGTGCTGTGTATGAAGAGTCGACGGTGGTGTCTAATGTATGGAACTTGTAGTTGACACGGTTTAAGGTTTCGGAGCATTGGATTTCATGCCTTGTGGTTGCTACAAACATTGACAAAAACATGTTGTGGAGGTGAGGCTTGATCGTATGGATGAAAACAAAATCCAAGATGTTTGGAGATTAGGAAAATCTTGATTTCTAATATTTGGTGGTGGATGGTAAATGTTTTCAAGTGGAGGTGCATTGTTGTAGAGGAGAGGTGTGTTGTTGTTAATGTTAACAAACAAAGGTTGGGTTGATGGTAGTGGTTTAAATCTGGGTGGTGGATTTGGAAACGAGAACGGTAGTGTGAACACGGGTGGGGGAGATGGTTAGATAGGCCCGGTGGCCAAATTTTCTTTGGTCTTGAGCATTGGGATCATTGGTGATATTTGTAGTGGAGGAGTTCTTGAGGTTCTTGTTTTTATCTGAATGACCCAAAATGAAGTATAGTGTGGAGAGGTGCAGTGAGTTTGGTATGGAGATCTCTTGCTGATATGAAGGCGTAGTGTGTGCTTTTGCTAGAGATGGATTTTGTTGGAGCTTGAGGTGGTGAAAGGGATTTCTTTCTAGGAGGTGGTGAAGGAGTTCTCTTATTTGGTTGTTTCTCACTTGAGGATGTGAGATTGACATAGTTTGGATACTTGACACTCATTCTTATGATTTTTCGTTTGAAGTTTGGTGAATTTGTTTTGGATGAGCTAGCCATGGTGGTGAACTAGTGATGTTGTATGAGAGAAATGTGGAAAAGGTGTGAAGAAAATGGCGTTTGAGGATGATGATTATAAGGTAAAAGTGGTGAAATAGATTATATAATGGTCTTTGGTTTTATGAAGAAATGTTTATATCTAAGGTTTACGATCCTTATAGTATCATATAGCATGGTTATAAGATAAAGTAAAAAAGGTTAAAAATCAAGAAAATTTGAATTTTGGCGCATGGGACTGGTGAGCCACGGATCCACCAAAACAACGTACGGCGGGTCTACATTATGGTGGATCTGTGGGTCACATGTTTCAAAAAAACGATACAGAACATCATTTGCACCCCAAACATGAAACAAATTTCATGTAAATTCATTAGCTATCACTACCATTATCACCATAAATCATATCAAAGATAAACTTGAGTTCTGTAGTTTCATCATACATAGACCAAAGTTTTCAATTCACCAATATCCTAATATATAATTCATAACCAAAGAAGCAATTAACCACATACCACAAGAACACATAGTCATAACACAAATAAGATCATTTTTGATTCTTCAAGTACTTGGTGAAGGTGCCAACATAGCGGTTCAAGCATTTAAACATTCCTCTCTTCTCTCGTTGGGCTTTGGTCAGATCCTCACTGTCGGATAGTTCATTATAGAACTCAAGAAAAGATGGTGCTTCATTATCATCGGATGATGAAGATGAAGATGAGATTATCAAGGAGAGGCGGTCTTCTTTCCATTTTCCTTGCTAGGATTCCTTGAAATGTGTAGAGGTTCCATAACACTAGAAGGCGAGGCAATGGCTTATTGGAGGATTTGTTTGGAGGATGTACAGGAAAGGGCGAGTCAAAATGCATGTGCGAATGGCCATAGGGCTATCTTGTTTGCTTTTTTACTTCCTCCATTCGATAAACTGAGCATTTGATGTGAAGTTGACTTTCATTTGTTGTAGTTAATTCAGTAAAGCTTGTATGCAAGAGTGATGCGTTTACTTTATTCGCTTGCCAATTGGAGCAAAGTAACTTTCCTTTAAAGAAAGTTCCCATCCTCTTAACTCGGGATGAATTTTGTCAAGGTGGAGTTTGTTGAGGTCTCTTTGAAGTTGAGTTTGAGTGGTTCTAGGAATGGTGATGTTTCTTTTAACAAGATTATGCTTGGGGCCTAGAATTTTGCCTATGGGGATGTATCAATGAGAATTTAGTGACCATTTGCTCGTGTAAAAGGTAGCTAGAGCGTATGGAGTTTGAAGGATTCGAGAGAGTTGAGATGAAGTTAGCTTAAAGGAGAATTGACCAAGCGTGAATTTAATGTACGGACGTAGCTCCTCATTTCTTTTGACTTCAAGACTATGGTAGAGTTTAACAATAAATCTCAGGGTAATATGGGTTCATAAAAGTGAGAAAGGCTGAGGCCTATACTTGAAGTATAGAGGATGTTGTTTTCAGCAATGAACGATGGAGTAACGATTCTTCCTTCGTGGAAGAGACATTTTTCGAGAGTACACTAAGACTCCCTAAGTTAATCATCCATTTGTCTTGTACGATGGACTCTAGGTAGATATTCTTTAGTTTGTTTGCAATTCATTTGATTAATGTATGTTGTGATTTCACCTATAGATAAATAGTAATGACTCAATAAGCGAAAAATAAGAATGCAATACAAATTCTAAGTACTTGTCTATATGGACATGATGTGGGTGTGCGGTTTGCTTGACTCAAACAAAAGCAAAATAACGGTAATACTAGTAATATGCAACCTAATGCACAAACCTTATGTTGATATTGCTCTAGTTTGAATGGAACGAAAAGTGCTTTGATTAAGCATCTCGTGTATACCTTCATGAGAATCTAATGTATGAGAAAAAGGTTTTGTGTTGGTTGTATTAACAATGTAGTTAAACAACCCTTGTTTTGAAAAGTTCCTAAAAAATAAGGTTTTATTCAAAAATCATGACTTGGGGTTTTGGCGAAAAATGATTTTTGCTAAATTGCTTCAATTATGCTTTCTAAGTATCATAATAGTTATACATTGCTATATCTTAGTTCTAATTGTGTGAAAATGATAAGAAAAAATTAAAATCCCCAAATTATGTGATTTGCTTAAAATCAAAACCCTAGATATGAAATTAAATAGAAAATAAAACGAAATCACTTACAATAGTTGTTATAGATTGATGATTTGTTAATGATCTTGTAGATCAATTGCTCTAATTGCCTTCAATTGTGATTTAGTTTGGAGGGTTTATTGATCGTGTTTTGTTGTGGGTGAGGTTTGTATAATAATAGTTGTGGTCAATTTGTTTAAAATCTTTTATTTACCCGCGATCTGAGACTCACGGATCCACCTAAACAACGCACGGATCTCCCTATGGTGGATCCGTGGTCCGCAGGTGTCCACAAATACAGACTAGATTGTTTTTGAGGCAAATAGAGGATTTTGGTGTGTGTTTTTGCAATTGGACATAGTATAGTTGCTAATTAGGAGTATGTGAGTTTAATTTTCAGAGTCGCGTCCCAGTTTTGAGGTGAGCGTTGCAACTTGTCATGAGTTTCGTGATGGAATTTCAACATAGTCAATCCTACTAGGAGTGTGTTATCTTTTAGCATAATTTTAACCATTACTAATAACGCAATTATTTATGAACATTTAGACTCAACAAAACATCATCAATACAAGTGTGAGTTGCAATTCGATGATTATTCTTTTCGTCATTTTCAATCGATTTTGTAATTTCATTGTATTGACCTTAATGTAGCTTGAAAATATATATGGTTTATTTATTGATATTTTTCTTTATCTAAAAAATTCTAATCTCGATTATGTTCACGATTGGAAAGTTTTGTATTGGAACATGTAATGATAATTAACATCTTTTGAATAATGATTTAATTACTTCATTAATTTTCGCTTTCGATTATTTTTTGGGATGATGAAGGTATCACTATCCATTATAAAGTGTCCTTCATTCTTAATCCTAATCGTAAATAAATAAACAATACGTACATTTAATGGTTTTTAGTAAATATATCGGCTATATTATCCTCGGATGCAACTTTCTCGATAGAAATATTGCCTTTTTAGACGTTATCGCGTAGAAAGTGATGACGTATTTCTATATGTTTAGTTCTAGAGTGTTGTACGGGGTTTTACTTAGATCGATAGCGCCTTTATTTGTCAGCACATAATGAAACTTTGTCAAGGCGATTATGCCGTAGTCGATGCAGGAGCTTGTTTCATCCATAGTGCTTGTTGACATGCCTTCCCGGCGGAGACGTATTCGGCTTCAGTCGTGGAGATAGCAAAGGGCGTTTGTTTCTTAGCGAACCAAGATGTTAAACAACATCCCATGAACGTACAAACGCCACTAGTGCTTTTTCGATCAACGTAATCGCCCGCGTGGTTGGAGTCGGCATAAACTATAGTTTCTATTCTGGGTACCTTTAGGATACCATAATCTAAGTGATAGTTCCTCTAAAATTCCTAAGTATACGGCGTAACGGCTTGTAAAATGGGTAGTCTTAGGATTTTAGTGGAATACGAGCCAATAAAGCGCAAACACTAAAACATAATATTCGGGCCTACTTAAGGTTAAATAACAGTAAATACTACAATCATTCCTTGATATTTAGAGCTATCACGGAGTTCGGCTTCATCGTCCTTACGTGAAACTTGATCTCCATTGAAATCGGCGTCTTGGTTTGGTTTGGATATCTTCCAACCCGAAACTTCTTTTAACATCTCCTTTTGTACTTGGATTTGATTGCAAAAATTATTCGTCTTCAATTTGTTGATTTGAAGACCAAAAAGAAGAAGGAAGTTCAAACTCCCTAGCATACTCCGTCATCAAACTGTCGGTGAATGATTTTCGCAAAATTCAGGGACATCAAGTTTTGACTCGTACGAAACAATATATAATGTCGTCGACATAATAATTTGAACAATGATGAGATTTGTGACTTTGATTTCTTTAGTAAAAAAGTATCGATGTATCGACCATTATCATTGAATACTCTTGTTATTATCAAAAATGCCGTTAGTCTATCTTACCAAGCTTTAGGGAGCTTGCTCTTAAGACTTACAAAGGCCTTTTTAAGTTTAAATCTTGGTTTGGTTTTTGAAAATCAATGAAACCTGGGTTGAGCAACATACCTCTTTGATTATAAAATACATTTAATAAAGCAACTTTTTACAGCCATTTGATATAATTTAAAAATCATTACATAACCAATAGCAAGAAGTATTCTCAATAGACTCTTATCTAGCTTACCTAAGCATAGTGTCATCATAATCTATACCTTCTTTTGTTTATATCCTTGTGCTACCAAAAGTCATAGCTTATTTCTAGATACCTTATAACGTTTTCATCTAACTTTTATTTTAAAGACCCTTTTTTTCCTATGACGGGATTGACTATAGGTAAAGGGACTAATTCCCAAACGATACTTTAGCTACAAAAAAATTGATTTATTTCTTTTGCATAGCTACAACCCCAACTTTTATCTCTTTAAGGCTTAATGACATTTTTTGTGGTTTCTATTGTAGATATTAAACACAAAAAGTACTGGCAGTATTAACCTTTGTGGTAGCAGTACTAACTTCAGGGTTAACAGTATTAATATTATTAGTACTGCTTGCACCTGAAGTAGTTACAAATGCCAAGTTTTTATCATCATTGCTTGCACCAGCAGATTTCTTAACCTTCTGTTCAACAATTTTAAAATTGTTGTACAAATCATCCAAACCCATAGTATCAAAATCAGGTTTGTTCATCCAAACTACCACATGTGTATCCCATTCAGAAGGTAAGCTCCTTAAAAATTTTACATTTAGATCTTCTGGAGGAGTAACCACACCCAGAATTGCCAATCTACTAACAAGCCTTTGAAGCCTGTTAAAGATAGAATCAAGTGATTCTGAGCTTGAAGCACTAAAGTTTTCATACTGTTGTTTCAACAGAGCCTTCTGTGTCTTCTTTGTTGCTTCATTCCCTCCAAATCGAGCTTTAATTGCAGCAAACATTGATTGAGCATCAACATACTGGTCGAAGGTAAGTTGATGTTCATTGGGCAGTGCCATGAGCAGTAGACTTCTTGCCTTTACATCATTCTTTTTACACGTCTTTTCTTCAGTAGTAGAAGGCATAGTCATCTTTGTTGCTGTTGATGTACCAGTTTCTGATGGTGTTGTTACAGGAATAGGTACCCATGAATTCCCATTCTCTATGACCTCCCATAGAGCATAATCCTGGATCTGAAAATACTGTTTGATCCTGATCTCCCACATCTCATACTCCCCGAGTTTGAGCATGGGAAGCTTAGCCAAAGCATTGTTCTGAGTATTCTCCAACTCCATTACTTCTAGATCAAAGTTTCTCAAAGCACAGGCTCTGATACCACTTGTTGATCCCACGCCTTGATCGATTCTTTACCTTGTAAAGTGTTTGTTACCTTGGATGAATCCAAAATAACAATGGTTGAGACTTTGTTTGTATATCAAAGTGTATGCGGAATCTACACTTCAATACTCTAGAAGTATTTATCAATGGAACAGTACCAAACAAAGAACAATGAATAAAACACAAACTGCTTCAATATTATTGATGATAATACGAGTACTCTTGATTAGTACTAGGGTTACAAACCTTGAAGCTATACGTTCTTTCTCTAAGATGTATCTCTATCTCTTAAGCATATGCATATATAAAACCTTAACCTAGGATCTCCTTTTATACACCACAAGGAGTCCTTTACAAGATAACTACCAAACTTTTAGGATCAATTACAATTATAATCATATACAAATCTTCCTAAAATATAAAAGATATACATTCCTTATTTATAAAACTTTTTGGATCAATTACAATTATAGCATTAACAGTATCTTTTATAATATATAAGTTATACATTACACTATTCATCTTTTTGGCATTCCTTAGCTCCAAGTCAGGCAGCTTTAACATCAGCAGTATTAACTTTTCTTCTAGCAGTATTAACTAACATGGCTATACTAAGTTTGTAATGCAGTAACTAACTCCATTAGTACTGTTGTTATACCTTGGCAGTATTAACTCTTGTGAAGATTTATTCCAACACACATAAGCAATCACCTTCTCTTTTTGCATCAACAATGGCCCAAACCTTGATCGAAGAATCGTTTATACGATAAAATCTTTGCATTCCTTGGTAAATGCCAGAATTGCGTTGCACTACACAACCTCTGCTTTCATTGTTGGATATCGCTTTTTTTGTTCGTTCCCCACTCAAACTTGACCTTTTTCTGAGTGAGCTTGGTCATTGGTTTGGCAATCTTTGAAAATCCTTCGATGAATCTTCGATAATACCCAGCAAGACCTAAAAATTGATGAATCTCCGTTGGTGACTTAGGAGATGCCCAATCTTTAATGGATTCGATCTTGGTAGGGTCCACATGAATACCCTGGCTGTCAATCACGTGACCGAGGAACTGTACTTTCGGAATCCAAAATTCACACTTGGAAAATTTGGCATAATACTCCTCTTTCTTAAGCAACTCTAAGAATTACTCTAGGTGCTCTTCGTGTTCTTGTTGTTCTTTCGGAATATATCTGATATCGTCAATAAAGATAATTACGAATTTATCCGGATATTGTTTGCACACCCGATTAATAAGGTCCATAAATACGGCAGGCGCATTTGTCAAACCAAATGGCATAACTTGAAATTCTTAATGGCCGTAACGAGTTCTGAAAGCGTTCTTCAGAATGTCTTCTTCTCGAACCCTCAGTTGGTGATAAACCGACCTTAGGTCGATCTTCGAGTAGACACTCGACCCTTGAAGCTGATCAAATAAATCATCAATTCTTGGGAGCGGATAACGGTTCTTCACCGTCAGTTTATTCAATTCCCTGATATGTCGATGCACATAAAAACGAATCCATCCTTTCTTCTTGACAAACAAGACCGGAGCTCCCCAGGGTGAGGAACTGGGTCTTATAAACGCTTTTGTTAGATGTTCTTTTAGTTGCCTACGACACTCTTTCATTTCAGAGGTGCAAAGATTGCAGGTCTCCCTAGTGAGTCGTCAACATTTACCCAAATGGGTGTACGTTGCCTTGTGACGACTTAGGAAGCTTCTTGTGACAAAATCCATAGTGATGTTGTCCCCATTCCATTGAGGTATTATCGGGTTGTACCCACAATCATGATGGCCTTGATGTTTCTGCATTGACCTTTAGCACACCGTCTGAAATTTACTAAACATAGGTGGCGATGTCGGCTTTAATATTGGGCCCACCCAATTATATAGCGTCTTCATGTCCTGATAACATTATTGTCAGATACCGGGAATGGATAGAGTATTGTGATTCTTGTAGGACTTCGTGCATGATCACAGTCTCAATCCGCCATAACATGAGTAAACCAACTCCTGCCAGTGAAGCACTACGAGTTCCATCCGAACGGGGTTTACAACTTTTACGTTCTTAATTTCTCTAGATCATTACGAATTTTTCAGCACATACCTCCAACTTCTTCATTCTTTGTGTCTCTGGTTTCCGTGCTTCAGTTCTGTAGAATCTAATTTGGTTTGGGGAGATTCAAAACCTATAGTCTTGGACTAGGCTCAAACCCTTAATGGTGGCTCTCGTTCCTTCCTGCTCAAGGTGTCAGCGACAACATTTGCTTTCCCTGGGTGATAACGAATCTCGCAATCGTAATCACTAAGCAATTCTAACAACTCTCGTGCCTCATATCTAGCTCTTTTGAATTGAGAATGTGTTGTAGAATCTTGTGATCGTGAACACCGTCCACTGGGTATGTACAAATAGTGTCTCTAGAGTTCAGAAAAACTCTACCGCTCACAGTTCCAAATCATGATTCGTATAGGTTTTCTCTCATGGAATTATACGTTGGAGGTGATGCATAAGCAATCACCTCTCTCTTTGCATCAACCAAGCACCTAAACACTTGATAGAAGCATCGGTATTAGTATACAGATTAAAATCTATCGCTTTCCTTCAGGGTAAAGGCCAGAATTCGCGTTCACTACACAACTTCTGCTTCAACTGTTGGGAACGTTGTTTCTTGTTTGTTCACCCCACTCAAAAACTTGACCGTCTTTGAGTAGCTTGGTTCTTCTGGTTTGGCAATCTTTGAAATCCTTCGATGAATCTATCGTTAATACCAGTAGACTAAAAAATTAACGATTCTCCGTTTGTGACTTAGGAGATGTCCAAATCTTTTAATGGATTACGATATTGGCTGGCGTACACTGTGAATACCCTGGCTGTCAATCACGTGACTGAGGAACTGTACTTTCGGAATCCAAAATTCACACTTGGAAAATTTGGCATACAACTCCTCTTTCTTAAGCAACTCTAAGATTAACTTAAGGTGCTCTTCGTGTTCTTGCTTGTTCTTCGAATATATCAGAATATCGTCAATAAAGACAATTACGAATTTATCCAGATATGGTTTGCACACCCGATTCATAAGGTCCATGAATACGGCAGGCGCGTTTGTCAAACTAAATGGCATAACTTGAAATTCATAATGACCGTAACGAGTTCTGAAAGCGGTCTTCAAAATGTCTTCTTCTCAAACCCTCAGTTGGTGATAAACCGACCTTAGGTCGATCTTTGAGTAGACACTCGACCCTTGAAGCTGATCAAATAAATCATCAATTCTTGGGAGCGGATAACGGTTCTTCACCGTCAGTTTATTCAATTCCTGATAGTCGATGCACATTCGAAACGATCCATCCTTCTTCTTGACAAACAAGACCGGAGCTCCCCAAGGTTAGGAACTGGGTCTTATAAATCATTTGTTAGAAAGTTCTTTCAGTGCTCCCGACATACTCTTCATTACAGTAAGGTGCCAATCGATAAGGTGCCCGGGCTACTGGTGCAGCACCAGGTATCACCCAAGCGATTGAAAAAATTCCACTTGTCGAGTCGGAGGGAGACCCGGCAAAGTCCTAGGAAACAATCAGGAAATCCGGATGATTGGTACATCTTCAAGTCGCTTCTTCTCCGACTTGTCTTTCGTCTCCTTTGTAGTAATGTTTTTTTTTTTTTTTTTGTCTTTGCCAAAAAGACTAGACATCCTTTTAGCATGTATTCTTGTATTTTGGTGTACGAGATAATGTGCAGACGAGCCTCGTTTCCCCGGTTGCTTTCGTCACCGTGAACGATTAGAGTTTCATTTCCCCAGGGGATACGAATGATCTTCTCGGCACACACAATGATTGCTTGGTACTTTACCAACCAATCCATACCAATTATAGCGTCGAAACTACCAAGTTCTACGGGCATTAAGTCTATGTTGAATGGGTGGTTCAGGATGTTTAATGTACAACCCCTAAGGATAGTGTTCAACCCAATTATTCTCCTGTCGGCTAGTTCAACGTCATAATAGTGATCTAATGCAGTCGGTGTTATATCAATTTGGGAGCTAAATGCAGTAGACACAAAACTCCTATCGGCACCAATATCGAATAATATAGAAGCATAGTGGTTGTTTAGAAGGAACGTACCCATCATGATGTTAGAGTTCGGGTTGTCCCCGCATGCCCTACCACATACACTTTGGCTGGAGCATTGCCACCTCTAACTTGGTTACCACGGTTGTTGTTGTTCTTCAACTTTGGACATTCCCTCTTAAAATGTCCCTGAACTCCACACTCATAGCAAGTAGGCTTCTGACCCAACCCAGTGCCCTTCTGGTTGTTAGCATTGTTGTCATTTGTCGTACTCCTACAGTCACGCGGAAAAATGGCTAAATTTGTTGCATTTGTGGCATTTAGGAGTACATAGACCATCGTGGTGATAGTTGCATTTTGAGCATAGGGGTTTAGATCCCCCATATTGTTTCTTTTCACCAGTCCCTACAGTATAATCCCTACCAGTGTTCTGCCTCTTGTTTCTGTTGTTGTTGGTTGTTAGGTGTCCTAAAAACTTCCTTAAACTCTCTGTCTGACATTAAGTAAAAGTGCCAGATTTTCTTTTCCATTAGCCGGTTGCGTTTTCAAAATGAATCTTGCTTTGTCTTGGTTTAGACGCCACTACCCACTCCAATGATTATTGTCTGGAATGCCATTGTCATATTTTTCAATTTTATCGATTCTTCGGAAAAATTCCTCCCGCTACTCAATGCAATCTTGACAAGACGTTGGGTATAACTTGTCAAGTCAGTACCCTTCACCTTCAGATCCCAAATCTCCATTTCCAGTTTCTTGATTTCATTTCGAGGACAGTATTTGTCAGTCATCATTTTCATGAGTGTTTTCCAAGGCATACCGTAAGCGGCATCATGACCAACTGTCTTGACATGAGTGTTCCACCATGTTAAAGCAACTGAATGGAGAGTGCAAGTAGCAAACTTGAGAGCTTGATTCTCAAAATGTACTATTAATGGTATGGAAAACAAACTTCATCTTTCTAAACCATTAGATAAATCGACCAACTCCTTCCGTGCCTTTGAAGTTTAATGGTTGACATTTGAGAAAGTCAGTGTAAGTACATTCACGGGCAGTTCGTTCTGTCCTTCTAACACCCGCTCCCGAAATATGGCTATCATCGCCATTCGTATTTCTGTCAGCATCACGTGCTGCCAATAGCAGAGTAAACGACCTTGGTTAATCATTGCCTGAAGCTGGGCATTAGTGACAGATGTGGTGTTGGTTGTTTCTGGGGCTATGTTTGACCTCGTGGCTCTTTTTGGTGCCATTTTCTTCAATCACAAGAAAATATAATACCCGTTTTAGATTTGTAAAAATCATAAACCATGACATGACATATATTTTTTTTTTTTTTTTTTGCACAATAAAGTAAAGAGAGATCCAACTACACAGTGAAATATACAAAATGAATTGAATTGAAGTTAATATTGGTGTAACTAAAATCGACAATTAATTTATAATAAATTCGATTAAAGACATGACACAATACCCATTCACCATATATAATTGGAGAAACATAACATGATTGGTTCAGCATATAAAAATGATGAAATAAGATTAGGTTACAAAGGATAAAAGCATATATACAACCTAAAGCCATAATAGCCAAAAGTTACTCAGAATACTTAGTAGGTCATGTACAAAATAACTAGGCCTTAACATGATCTATGTACTAGCTACCGCCTCCCTGGTGCATTGGCTGTGAGGGACCTTTAGTTGGTCCCTGCTGCCTCTCAAACTCTATCATCTGGGTCCTGGAGTCTCTTCTGCAGTCTCAGTGCCTCTATGAACTATCCTGTCGCATGCGGTCGCCGCCGAGCATCTCTGTAATCGCCGCCTGTTCCTGCGGTTGTTCTACTGTTGTAGTCTTATAATAACTGCCAGCTGTGCCTACCACCCTAAAGTACGTAAACCGACATAACCTCTGCCGCTCAAGGGCACCTTCATATCCATCGGATCCTGTCACAAGCCTCTCCGTGACATCCTGGGCCTCAAGTCTCTATGAGCCTAGCAGTACGAGCATTGCCCCGCCGATCCCTATAAAAGCTGTTGAGCCGACCAGCCATTAGCTATAGCTCAAACTGTCATCATCCAACCATATAGATCTCGGATGTGTCTTGCATATCACTTGTGGTAACTCTTGTCATCCGTCGACCATCTTGTTTCCATCAGTCGCTGGTGCCCTTTGCATGTCTACCGGCATTATCATCCCAAGTGGCGTTGATCCCATAAAACTGACATCTCTCTCTAGATCCCGCTATAATCTCCCATATATATGGTAGCAACAAAAACCATTGTCAGCACCCTAAAACCTCCAGGAGGTCTAGCAGTGGGGGCAGACGAGCTCTCTCCTACCTTATATCTCGGACCGAGAGCGATACCTAACCTCTTCCGAGGCGGTAAGGTAACCTCGGGTCTGTCTGCTCTATGGTCAGTAGAGAGTAGATGCAAAGGTAGTGATGAAGTAGGTAGCGGTATGGGTAAAAGTGGTGGTGTCCCCGATGTGGGCTACTCTGGACGGTGGTGTATCTGCCTCTGGTATGGGAGAGTATGATTTGTGGCTTGTGGTGATTGGGATGTTGATGCTGGCTCAGCTTCTCAGCCAGATATCGCAGTCGATTGATCAACGGAACAAATAGGACTAGCAGGTGGTGATGGAGATAACACATGTATTGGTGATGATACTAGTAGTGGTGGTGAGGGAATCTGAGGTAGTGGTGATGACCATGGGGAAAGTGGTGATAGTGGTAGAGTAGGTATAGCAAGGAGTCTGGCAACCTCTGTATCAAACCATAAGGGTGTAGGTGGCTCATCTCGGATCGATATCCTAGCAGTAACCCGGTATGCAAGATGTGTGCGGTTGTGGTGTTTTTTTTTTTTTTTTTTTTTTATGGCCGCAGACTCGTCAGTCTCAAACGGCTCAGTCTCCTCAGCAGATGAGGCATGATCAACAACTGGTAAAGCAATAGCTCGGCAGGAGCTGGGTGCTCCTCCTCCCCCTCATCCCCCTCAATATCAACATCCTTATCCTTATCATCATCGGATGACTCATCCTCATCATCGCCATCGTCTCCTTCGTTGGCAGGATAATCAGCAGGATCCTCCTTAGGGTCCTCATTATCATCCTCCTCTGGATCCTCCTCGGGATCCAACTCAGGAACATAGCCTGGTGAATCAGCAGTAGGTGAGACAGCAGCAGGTAGTGGCTGCTCCTCAGCTAGAAGTATCTCATCCTCTGGTGGCATGAACTCTGGGTATACATGCTCTGGAACAAACTCTGGTGAAGGTGGGTACTCAAGACCCATCACGTAATCAGGAGATGGCGGGGCTTGAAAAGCAGCTACCACATATGCATATGGATCCTTTGGCATCACAAGTGGTCTATCGACCCCCGGAGATTCGATGTCTGACAACCTTCCAAATGGACTGGATCTCAAACAGTGTATGTAACCGTGGAATCCTCAGAATTCCGACATGACTGTATCTGAAAATCAAAAATAGCTTATATTAGTATTTAATATAAGACTCTTATAGTAATATACATTTATACCATAACATGTATATCAATCCTAATGCATCTAGTCTTAACCAACTAATGCAACAAGTAGTGTATGTGTATATGTCCCGTGAAAATCCCTTTGTATGATGCAATGTTTGAATCGGTTATAGTCTAGCAAAAAAATATTTGACCCTGTTTCTTATAACCTTTGGCTTCTTGATACCAATCTATAACACCCCCAAATTGGGTCGCAGCATCGGAATATGGGTCTGGGGGTGGTACATCATAGATCAATAACACAAGATAATATAAGAACGACCCAAAAGTCGTTTAAAACTGATACATTGGATTTAACAAATCATTTGTTATAAAATCCAAAAGCTTTACTTGTTCATTGTTTCCAAAATACAAAGATACTAGTTCATAACAAAATATCCCAAAAATAAATGCAACCAAATCTTCATGCACGTACATCCAAATATTAAAACCACCAATGTATCCCTTGCACCCTGTGCTTATTGACCTCCTGAAAAACATTGCTTTAAAACGTCAACATATTGTTGAGTGAATTCATAGGTTTGTAAAAGTATAATGTAGGACCGCAAGATTTCCCCATGATAATGCAACAGATGCAAACATCATAAAATGTAATTATGTTTTCCTAAGCTCATAACACTGAAGCTTGACATGTATGAAATGCAATATAAATTGCCAACATTGCCGTATCTTCGTGATGTTGGTTTTAACCGCAAACATCCTATGTCCACCGACATGGTATTCGTTCGTTTGTCAGTGATAGCTAATCACTCCGAGAAGGGGGATGTCAATCTAGTAGATCTATTTAGAACATTTCGCGCTCACAAAAGTAATTGACAGTTCATGATAATGGGCTCAGACTGGGTTATCGCTACTTAGGCAAACACGTAATCTAAATGTGAAATGTCCATTCGTACAAATTGTACAAACATGCATTTGTTTCTCACCCCAAAACTTGTAAATATTAAAATGTAAAAACTGTGGGACTATGAAATCACCTTGTGTTAATGATAATTCAATGACAACAGAAAATGCGTCGGGAAATGACGGAAAGCCAACCTAATGTCAATATAGGTCGTATAAGTAATAAGCACTTTGATAAACTACTACATTTACATTTATATATAGCTACTATCTCCATCTAATCGTGTTTGTGAAATTATATAAAGTTAAAACGTTTATAAATATCTCAATAGCAAAAACGACGTAATTTCTTCGTTTTAAGCCCGTTTCTTACGTTTCTTATGTCCACGCTTTTGTATTAAGATGAGTTATCAAAAATATTAACCATTTCCTTTTTGACTACTGGTGAACTGTACTTTTACGTTATAACAGATTAATAAAATTATTTTTACTTGATTTTTAGTTATCGGTAAACCCGTAAATATCGTATTTTATTCGTTATAGCTCCGTTTTTAGCGATTCTTTCGAGCACGTCTTTGTTATTAAAAGTTCTATCATATTAATGGTGTTTTCAAAATGTTCATGTCTGAGATGAACAGTAACTTTTATAAAGTCTTTTTATACATTTAAGTATATAACTCACGTTAAGTCATACTCCTTCGTATATTGTCGAAAAATGAGATTTCTTATTGTTTTGGAAATCATAAAAAATATGGGTGATTCGAGTAAAATAATAAACTCTTTATATATCAGGAAGTATTTTTTATAACTTGTATTCTAAATTTCTTTTATAACGCGTTTAATTAACGTATAACTCGTAAACTATGTATCTTCTTGGTTATTAATCCGTTTTTCGAGTTTCTTACCTTTTTGGAATCATCATGAGACGTACTATTTTATAAAAACATAAAATAAATAGGTTATGTGTCAAATCAAAACAGGAAGTTTTGATGTTTTTCATAAAAACATGTTTAAACTTAGTTTTTGCACTTTTAAGCTTAACCATCTTGTTACGAGTCCATTACAATGCTTATTATCACATGTATTACATCCTTAGGGTCCTAATTTGCATTTGCTCCAATATATTGTCCCAAGAATCACAAGATCTAAATGTCTCTGTACACACCTTAATTTATTCATGAATAAACTGTCATAAAAATACTTCTTTAGTTATACTTGTTTACATATACTTTTTTATACATAAAAACACCCTTGGATTACACTTATACTTCATGTAAAAACATAATAAAAACATCAACATACATTGAAAAAGTTTTCAAAGCATAATCACAAGTAAAAAATCCATTTTACATGTTAAAACTATTTCCTATGGTAATTAACTACATAGAACATATATATGCATAAATCTTAAAATGTAAAGACATAAAGAGTTTTAGATGACCTTAATATGATGTGTGGTGATGAACAAAAAGAGCTAAACCCTTGTTTAGCAACCAAACCCTAACTTGCAAGTCTTGAAAACCCTAATCTCAACCAAAACCCTATCTTGAACTTTCTTCCTTTAACATTTTATTAAAATTAAAGTAAACCTTCTAATCATCTTAGGTTATCTTAGATATCATGTAGGAATGTGTGTAAATGTTACAATTAAAATTTTTTATGGATTTGGTGTGTGGTTGTGGAATGTCGTGGGTAGAGAAGGAGGAAAAGAGAGAAATTGTGTGAGTTTTTACCAAGGAAATGAGTATAGATAATGCTTTTGCTAAATTTAACACTATTATTACTAGTCTAAAAGCACTTGATGAAGGTTTTTCTAGCAAGAATTGTGTTAGGAAGTTTCTTAGGGCATTGCATCCTAAATGGCGCGCAAAAGTCACGGCAATTGAAGAATCAAAGAATCTAACAACTCTTTCACTTGACGAACTTATTGGAAATTTAAAAGTCTATGAAGAAGTAATCAAGAAAGACTCCGAAACCGTCAAAAACAAAAGAGAACAAAGTAGATCTATTGCCTTGAAAGCTAGAAAGGAATCTAGTGATGAAGATAGTTCAACCTCCGATAGTGAAGATGAAGAATACGCCATGGCCGTAAGAAACTTCAAGAAATTCTTCAAAAGACAAGGACGATTCGTAAAACAACCATATGAAGAAAGAAGATCATTCCAAAGAAATAAAGATGACAAAAATAAGACAAGTGAAAGAAAATGTTTCAAGTGTGGAGATCCAAATCATCTCATCGGAGAATGTCCGAAACAATTAAAATATCAAAATCAAAGGGCGTTCGTGGGAGGAGCTTGGAGTGATAGCGATGATGATGAAGAGGAGAAGACAAAGGACGAAAAGTGTCTTATGGCTTAAGATTCCAATGAGGTACTTTTCGAAACCGAATATTTTAGTGATAATCAATCATTACTAGACGAAAATGACATAGATAATGAATATAGTAGACTATGCAAACTCGGATTAAAAGTCATGGCTAAAAATAAAACTCTAAAACAAGCTAAAATAAAATTAGAAAATGAAGTACTATAATTAAAAGATAAACTATCTAGGCTAGAAAAAGGTAAGGAAGTAATTGAAGAATGCAAATTATGTCATGAACTTAAGTTTGAAAATGAGGAACTTAGAAAAGAAATATCTAGGCTAAATCAATTTAATGATAGTAGTCATTCACTTAAGAAAATAATAAGTTCTCAAAAACCTTCCGGAGATAAAACCGGTTTGGGATTTAATTTTACCAAAGGATCACCTAGCGAAACCAAACAAGTAAAATTTGTAAGAGCTCAAGAAGTCGAGTTGTAGGTCCAGCCCTAGATAGATCTTTACACCTGTTGAGATTGTAGAGCACTTATGTAATCACAAGCAACTCTAAGAGAGACTCTAACAAATGAAACTATTGTTTACGCGAAATATAAA
>BQNB010002183.1:44531-117031 GCA_026074375.1 Tanacetum coccineum
TTTATAACTTAGGCTAGGAAACATTGAGGACAATGTTTGATTTTAGTATCGGGTAGTATATCTTCGATATGATCTTGCCTACTTTTGCCCATTGTTCTCACGTACCCCGTTTTTCCCACAAAATTTTCAAAAATATGAAAAAATTTAAAAAATTTTTAAAAATAAAATAAGTGTTTTTGTCACAATTTTGACTTTCTTGCTGGGTAAGAATAAGAGTAAATTTTGACCCGATCGAGCGTGTTGAGCTCTAGCTTGTTCCTTAACTTTTAGGCTAAGCGTTCGCTAATTCGCGAAGAACGAAAAATGATAGAGTTAAGTATGAGTAGGATGCTAAACAAAGATTAGTTGGAAATCTTAAGAGCTCATGTATGTAACTTGTTGCTTTTTCTCCCATAAGCTCTTAACCGGATTAATATACGTGTTGTTTTTGGAGATTAAACTTAAATCAACAATTTTTATGTAATATATAGCAAAAATTTTAGTCTTAGTTCAAATTTATACTTGAATTTTTCGAAAAAAAGTTTTTTACTTTCAAAAAAAAGATTATAAAATGATAAAAAATAAAAGTTGTGGGTTGATAAAAGTTTACTACCTCTTGCCGGCTCACAACGGATGTGATAGTCTTCTAAAGAAAGCCCATAGTAAGAATAAAGATTCGAGACTGATAAAAGTTTGCTGCATCTTGCCGGCTCACAACCGATGTTGCAGCCTTCTAAAAGGTCAAGGGTTATAATTGCATAAATTTCTAAATAGTTAAATTAATAAATTGACTTCTTTTTGTTAAATTCAAATATGCTTTCGCACTTTGACTAGTTTATTTTATAAGCTATGAATATCCAGGAAACCTGAGAGTTTTTGAAACCTAAGGTCCGTGAGTCCCGATACTAGTCTCTGTGGGGTGTCAAAAGCCTGGTCACTTAGCCGTAAGGTTGGGATGTGCCGAGACGAAAGTCGCTACAGGGGATGATCTCGCCTTTAAACTCATTATTCTATGGTGGAACGCAAAGCATAGTATGTTGCAAAAAAATTGATCCATGGTTAAAATTCAAGATAGCACATTCACTTATGATATAATAAATGTCGGGAGAAAAAGGTTCACAAGTTGCAAATATGAGTAGTGTTAGCATCCTTACTGATATTTAGCTGTGATTTTGTTTTAAGCTTGTTTTGGATAAGTGAAAAGTCGGGAACGATGAATTTATCATTTTTGGGGCATTCTAGGATTCAAAATGCATCTTTTTCTATGATCCCTAACAATTATGGAAACAACGAAAGTCGAAACAAATTTTAGTTTTCTTAAAAAAAATAAAAAAAATAAAAATAATAAATAAAAAAATAAATAAATAAATAAATAAAATGTAGAAAAATGGGAAATATGGGTGTTTTATAACTTGTGATTTCTTAACTTTCTTCACAAAAATCTTTGCTACTTTTCAAAGATTTAGTTTGGGGAAGTTCTGAAGTATTTTGTTATAAGGCATATAACATTGCGTGAGGACACGCAATCGCTTAGTTTGGGGAATTTTGATATGTCTGAAAATACATATCCATTTTATATCAAAATAAACCCTAAAAAGACGAAATTGTGCTTTAAATGCTTGAATATTGCTTGTTTTGTCTTTGTGATTGTGTAGGTACGGATAAAGCAAAAATCGCAAGAAAACGGTCAAAACCGGACAAACACGAACACAGGAACGGAAGAGCAAGCAAAAAAGCCGAGAGAAAGCTTTCAAAAGACAAAAAGTCACCTCCAGTCAACTCTTGGTCAACATGGTCAAAGTCACAACAAGACAAAAATCCCAAACTATACAAACAATCCTTCATAAATTACAAAATTACAAAAGAAGTCCCCAAAACCCTAACACCCGTTATCTTTTAATACATATAAGATAACGGGCATTATCTTCTTTATAACAAAACACCCAAGGCCTATTTTTTTATAATAAGCCCAAGTCAAAGGTCCACTCTCCCTTAGTCAAACCTCACTCTACGCACCCTTATAAGTAAAAATAAGCGAGAAAAGTAGTTTCTACTGTTCACCTTCTTCTTCCTTTTACCCCAATGTTAAAATCAAAGGGCTTTTGCTAATTGAGGGCCAAGAAAGGAAATTCAAGGGGCAAAGTACACATGGGCAGAGTTATACATCATCAAACGCTCCCTATTGGCCAATCCCATGTGAAGAATGACACGTTGGATTAATGAAAACACAAGGAATGAAGCATTTTACACTTGATACACTCTTAAAAGAAGCACAAGCTGTCTTAATCACGGATTGCCAAGCTGGCAATCTGTGTGAGATATGATGTGATCTAAAGGCTAAGATTGCTCTTCCAATAATTGAGAGAATGTACGGATGAGATCAAGAGGAGCGTGTATCTGCCAAGGAGCTTAGAAAATTCAGAAGATGGCTATAAATAGCCCTTCATCCTCACACACAAGAGCATCTTTCTTACCTAATTTTTAGCTTTTAGATTTTAGGAAATTTAGCTTAAGCTTTTAATTTTTAAGTCAATGTAATTTTCATTTAAACTTTTGTAATTTTCTTTTTAAATAATGTAATCAAGCTTTTAGTTAATGAAATTGAGTTTTTACTTTCAAACAAACTGTCATAAGCTTTTGTCTTTACTCATAAGTTCTTAACCTTCTTCAAATGATAAGCTACTATTACATAAGCTCATTATAGCTCTCACAAGTCTATAAGCTTGTGATTGAGCTTAATTAAACCTTAATCATACTCAAAGCTTTAAAATCAGCTTAAAAGTACCTTTGCTTATTCGGATTGAGACTTTTGGAAGATGAGTTTAAAAGGGAAGAACTCATATGGACTTATACTGGCTTATCTTAGGATAAGCCAGAGCTTGTAGATGCTTATTTGAGCTTTTATCACCTTTGTTTTGCTAAGGTTCCTGTAAGTTCTCCTTTATCTTTAAATTCTAGCTTATAAATATGCTTGTTTGCTTATCAAATGCTTATTATGCTTTCTAGTTAGCTTATTTGTGCTTATTATCATCTTATACGTTTATTAGTCTTAATTGATCATCTATCTTTAGTTAATATAGCTTAGATCTTAGTTTTGCATTTTTCTGTCTTAAAAATCATTAAAAAACCAAAAATAGTTAGCATAGTTTGTAGATCTTAGTTTCTAGCTAATTTGGTTGTTGAAATAAGCTCACTAGGTTAGTTATAAGCTACTAGTTATCTGGTATTAAGGTTTCATTAAATAGATTTTAGAATCATAAGCTAATTTGAAATCTGTCTAAATATAAAGGGGTGTTTGGATTAATGCAGTTTGACCTTTTAAAGTCAAACTAAATTGTGCAATTTATTTTGGTTAGTTTGATTTTCAAATTAGATTAGTTTCTGAGTAGGATTGAAGGATTATTTAAGCTTAATATCATTTTGAGGCTTAATCATTTTGTTCCTGCACCAGGGGAATTTTTCCCTTTCCTTTGCTTGTTAAAAATTTGATCCAAGCCTCATTGAGCTTGGATCTTGCTTGTGTTGAGTTTAAACACACTCTTTTTGAGTGTCTAATGCAGGTTTACCTTTAAAGGTAACCTGCAAATTAGTTTTGGCCTTTGGTCAATTGCATCAGCAGTAGTAACTGCAGTTACTACTACTTACCTTTTCATTAGCATTTAAGCTAGCTCAAATAAGCTTTAGGTTTTAAAATTGAGTAGGTTTATAGTTTAGATATAGGATTAGATAGATTAAAACTTTCTTTCACAATTCTCTTTTTCTATTCAAGCGTTATATCTTTAGTGTAATTTTAATTTTAAAAGTTCATCAAAAGTCTAAAAAAAAACCAAAAATAGTAGTAACTAGTAATTAGCTTCTAAATTTAGATTTCTAGCTTGTAGTATCTGTTTTTATGATTTAGATTGATAGCTTATAAGTAGTTTGTAAGTTTTCAATAGCTTAAGTTCATATATCTTTAAATGTTGGAATTTAAGCTTAATTTGATTTGAATCTTTTGTAATTACCTTTTCCAGAGTTAGTAGTTTTGAATCTATATAAATAGTAGTCTTATTTCAGTGTTATAAGGACACTGTAAGCGTATCAACATAGCTTCTTTATATCATAACTTTCTAAAAACAGCTTTTGGTTGTTTAAATTTTGGTGCTATTTATTGGATCCTTTTATATTATGCTTAATTTTAGAATAAACATAAAGCTTTTAAAGCTCTTAAAAGCCAACTTACCGTAAACAGCCTTATTTCATAAGCCTCTTTAAAAAAAGGCTTATTTTTGGAGTTTCACTTATATTGCTTTTATTAAAGTTTCTTACTTTATGTGCTTAATCAAAAAAATAAAGGAAAAAACCAAAACTTTTTCCTTGGTTTAATGGAAGTTTTTTCAGAAAAAAAGAAGGGGGGAAGTGAAGTCGGGAGTGGGTCCGGTGTCGGGGGAGGAGGCAAGAGACACTTCCTCGAATCCCCTAACCTTTCAAGACGACCTTTAACCACAAAATAAAGTGAAGTTTGTGATAGAAAACATATGATATTTTATAGGTTTAATCGATCCTCGTACTGTTCATAGTAAGAGCCGCTTCTGTAATTTGAATAGTGTATATAGTTGTATGGTATCTTAACTCTTCGTTATACTAATCTATGCTCTCATGCTTGAAGGTATTACGGGGGAGTTAACATCTATAGGGTAAAGCCAACTTACTGTAAACAGCTTTTTCATAAGCTCTTTAAGAGCTTATTTTTGAGTTTCAGCTTATATTGCTTTTATTAAAGTTGCTTATCTTTAGGTGCTTAACAACTTTTCTTTTATAAGTTTTCAAAAAAAAGGGAAGTGGAAGTCGGGGGTGAGCAAGACTCGAACCCCCGACCTCAACACCTCAACCCTTTATAACTCTCCACACACCACACACTACCGCTGTGCCCTTGGGTCTTTTTCATAAGACTCTTGCACAATTAATTTCTTATACTCTTTTTGGCCAATAAGCCTTATAAGCTGTCACAGCTTATTTCGTGGCTTATTTGATAAGCTGTGATCTCGGGTTTATTTTTCCTAGGATTTAAATAGTTTAAGCTATTTTCTGTAATTTTTCTAGAATTTTTATAGTTCATTTAGTATTTTTAATCATTTATTTTCATTAAAAATTTTAAAAAATCATAAAAAATAGAAAAATAATCAAAAAAATATAAATCTTTTTTAGAAAATTTTCTTTTATCATTTAGAACGTAGGAAAATTAGTTTGACTCTCGTAGGTTTATTTTTGAGCATTTTAGCTTTTAGGGCTCGGTTTTCGATTCCCGTTATTCGATTTTGTGATTTCTTTCAAATTTTATCGTTAAGTTTTCAAATTTTGCAAATCCCTTTACTTTTACTCATAGAATTAGATTATTAATTCAAATTCTAGGTTAAGGTGCTAATTAGGATTTATTTTGTCATTTCCATTTTTCGTCCGCGTGTTTAGTTATTTTACTTGCATTTAATTGTTTTAATTGTTTTTAGCCATAGAAAATCAATCAAAAAGTTGAAAATCATTCATAACATTGTCCAAACTGAATCGAGGGTATCAATTCACATTTCTTTGGGATACGACCCGGTAATCACTTACCGGTTAAACGTATTGTATTATATATTTTTGTGTTTAAATTGCATTTAATCTTTGTCCTCAAGGATTATTTGTAAATTTCTATAAATACTTTGATATATTATATATACGTAAAATTGCTTCGGATCACATCCTGAAAATAATGAGAACTAAAAGTCAATGCTTCTTCTGCAACATAACCCTCCGCAATCGAACCTTCCGGATTAGCTTTATTTCGTACATAATTTTTTAGCTTCTTTATATATCTTTCAAATGGATACATCCATCAGGGGCGAATAGGCCCGCTGAAAATAGCCTCTAGAGGTAAATAGATAACCAAGTGAATCATAATGTCAAAGAAAGCAGGAGGATATATGAGCTCGAGATTGCAAAGAATATCGATCACATTGCTTTGAGCTTTCAACATGTCATCCACCATCAAAGTTTGAGAGCAGATTTGCTTAAAGAATAAACATAGCTCGATTAGTGGTTTTCCAATGTCTGGGGGCAAGTATTGTTGAAGTCCGTAAGGAAGTAAACGTTGCATCATTATATGACAGTCATGAGACTTCAGGCCTGTTATATTGGTATCATTATTGGTGACTTTGTGCTTGAAGTTGGATCCGAACCTATCTTGTAGTTTAACTCCTTTGATGAACTAACAAAATGTTTTTCTGTCCTATGGTTTGAAAGAATACGCAGCCTGAGGCTTCGAGCACTTCCCGTTTTTGTTTTGGCCGAGCCACAAGCCACTTCGAATGCCCAGACTTTTCAAGTCTTGTCTTGCCTTGGCGGTGTCTTTAGATTTGTCATTCATTAACAAAGTGTTCAAGATACTCTCCAACACATTCTTTTCAATATGCATGACATCTAAATTGTGTTTTAGTGTAAGAAAAGACCAATACTCAAGCTCGTAAAAAATAGATCGTTTAGTCCAGTTCAGCTCGACAAGAACATTGCGTTTTATCTTCACACCCCCAAACCTCGGATGTTTACCCTTCACACGCGTGGGCAATCTAGCAAGTTGAGTCATGATTGCATCCCGGTTAAATTCTCTAGGAGGATCTCCGTTTTCGGTTTCACCATTGAATTCAAGTGACCTCCTCCATTTATGGGGCTTCTTTAAGAATCTTCTGTGGCCAACATAAGCTGTTTTGCCTAACACACGCACAGATGGAGTGTCTTCATTACATGTAGGGCATGCCCTGTAACCTTGCCCACTCCACCCAGACAAACTACTTCGAGCAGGAAAATCATTGATGGTCCATAAAACCATCGCTCTCATATTGAACTTAAGGCCTGTAGCAACGTCTATAGTCTCGACACCTGGCTTTGCCCATAAATCCTTTAGGTCATCAATCAACGGCCTCAAGTAAACATCAATGTCCTTGCCCGGGGATTTAGGGCTAGGAATTAACAACGTCAGCATGAAAGAACTCTCTTTCATACATAACCACAGAGGCAAATTGTATGTTGTCAGTATCACCAACCGCATGCTGTAAGACTGACTAAGGTTGCCGAACGGATTGAAACCATTAGCAGCCAACCCTAATCGAACATTTCTTGGTTCTGCAGTAAAATCCGGATACTTGGTGTCAAAGTCCTTCCATGCTCTACCATCAACCGGATGTTGCATCTTACCGGGCTCTGTACACTTTCCAGTAGCATGCCAAGTCATTTCCTTTGCAGTGTGACTAGACTTGTACAAACGTTGTAGTCTAGGAATGATCAGAAAGTAACGTAACACTTTCTTAGGAACTTTCTTCCCCGGTGTGTTACTGTCTTTCCATCTACTCGTGTTACACACCGGACATAAATGCACATCTTTGTTAGCGTCTCCCCGAAACAAGAAGCAATCATTTACTCAAGCATGTATCGACTTGTACCCTAACCCGATCATTTTAAATGTCTTCTTTATTGCATAGTATGACGGTGGGAGCTTGTATCCCTTAGCCGTGGGAAATACATTTTGGAAAAACTTTAGCATTTCATTGAATATAGAATCAGTCAATTTACCTTTAACCTTAAAATAGGTAAACTTTGCCATAAAGTCTAATCGAGTCACATAGTCACAACCGGGGTACAGCTCCTCATTGGCACTGGCATATAACTCTTTGAACTCGTTACGTTTAGCTTGAGTCGGGTTACTTGTCTTACCAATATCTCCTTGAGTTGGCTCATTTTGTTCATTATTCAAAGGAATATAGCTAAGATCATTAAGGCACGCTGTCATGTCACTCATCTGAGGTTGTCTTGTGTTATCTATTCCTGGCGGTGGCAGAGGAAGATCTGGTTCACCGTGGTGAATCCATGTTTTATAACCTGGGTTAAACGCATACTTTGAAATGTGGTCTGAAAGGTGTTTGATGGATACCCACAATACTAGACGACATGACTTCCATGGACATCTTATATTCCCGACACTATCCACTAATGGCATGCAATCATCGACGAATTTCTTAAGACCGGTATAAAATGCTTTTTCATGTTTCCCTAAACTTGTCCAACACTTATCAATTACCATAACTGCGTTTTAACGATACAATTAGTTATTATATGCAACTTAATTAAACACATTCAAACAAGGAATACGAGATGTTTTGTTCACCTAGTGCAACTATGAAAGGCAATCCTAACCCACTCTTTGAATGATTCGTCTCATATATGAATGCGTATAAACCGATTTACTATTTGAGAAAATTTCGGCAGCATTTCCCCTCAACTCCCCAAATATGTGTTTAAAGACATATTCGTAGGAGTAAAGGAGAAACACTGTCAAAATCATCTCAGATAGTAAACCAATTATACGCCTTTATATCCTAAATAAGACAAAACATTCAAAAAGCAGTCCCAAACATGGGACTTTCCAAAATTAATTTCTAATAAATTAATTTTGGACGGGTTTTCTATAGGATGATTAAAATCAGACGGGGATTTTCTGAAATTAATCACTAAAATCCTAAAACATTCCTAAAGGGTTTAATAAAATAAACACCAAACGCATATCCATTTATATCAAATAAAAAACATACATATATATCAAATAAGCTGTTTTTAAATGGCTTATTCCGATAAGTTGTTTAAAAGCAGCTTATTCTGATAAGCTGTTTAAGAATAGCTTATTCTAATAAGCTGTTTATAGCTTACTAGCATAAGCTGTTCTTAAACAGCTTATTCTGATAAGCTGTTTAAGAATAGCTTATGCTGACCAGCATAAGCTGTTCTTAAACAGCTTATGCAGCTTATTCTCATTATTTTGGCATCATAAAGAGTGTTTGAATGTGCGTTTTACAGTGTCATGGAGTGTTTGGATTTGCGTTTTACATATCAAGGAGTGTTTGGATTTGCATTTTAGAGTGTCAAGGAGTGTTTGATTTGCATTTTACACAAACTAATAACTATAAACATTGACATGTCCACCAAAAGGATAAAAAACAGGTACACCATACCTTTGGCTGTCGACTTGGCTCGTTCTCGCCCTTGGCTCGTTCTCGGCTCTTGCCTCGTTCTTCGGCTGTCCACGGCTAAAAAAAATTAACACAATTTATAATTAACAACTTATTATAGTAGCTTATTAAACTTCTTTAACCAATCCTTATTATAATTAAACAAAATTAAAAAAAAACCATACGTGTTTAACAAAAAAGAAAATCAAACACCACCAACAATTAGAGGGTTAGAAAAAGTAGAAGAATTGTCATTTAGAGGGTTTAGAAAAGAATTAAGGTTTAGAGGAGGAGGTGGTGGCGGTATTGTGCTCGTGTGAGTGGCGGTGGTGAGTTATGTGGTGAGTGGTGGTGGTGGAGGTGGTGGGTTCTATGGTAGTGGTACTGGAGGTGGTGGTGGGTGAGAGGTGGTGAGGGTGCTGTTAAAATCGCCAAGAGTGGTTTTTTTATGTTTCACGTTTTGTGTAACCTCCTGTAAACCCAGATCTGCTTTTGGTCTCGCCCGGGAAAACTACAACTTTGTCGTTTAGCGCAAAATGCCGCCATAACAAATATTTTGGAGGGCCTTTTTAGCAAATATAAAAACCTTTCCCAGGCGACATGTCGCCAGGGAAAGTGTTTATTAAAAAATTATAAAGTTTTATAAATATATTAAAAACTATAATTTTACAAAAATCTTTCCCGGGCCCGGGAAATAGTTTATTAAATTTTTTTTACAGTTTTTAATAATTAATATTAAAAAAAATATTTATATACTTATGTTTTTTATAAATAAAAATTATTATTTTACAAAAATTATATATTTTATAAAATATATAATTATTTTTTTATAAAATAAATAATTATTATTTACAATTATTTTTAAAATTTTTTTAATTATTATTTATTATAATTATTTTTTTTAAGTATGCGCGTATCTCACATGCGCGTGCCTCAACAACACTGATCTAACACCTAAAATTTTCATCGGCTCAATTGTTAGTGTTTTTGGAGCACAAACAAAAAACACTGAGTCGATATGTTATCGTTGTACATTAGATGTTCAACGGATGAGTCGATATGTTATCGTTACACATTAGATGTTCAACGGATGAGTCGATATGTTATCGTTGTACATTAGATGTTCAACGGATGAGTCGATATGTTATCGTGTTACATTATAACGATGATAGTAATATCAAAGGTAGCAAAACTACTTAGAAATCACCCATAAGTAGCTAGAACATGATAAGTAAGTGTCTCAATCTCGAATGAATGATTTCCTTCTTGATCTTCCTCTTCGCGATGAGTCGATATGTTATCGTTGTACATTAGATGTTCAACGGATGAGTCGATATGTTATCGTTACACATTAGATGTTCAACTGATGAGTCGATATGTTACACATTAGATGTTTAACGGATGAGTCGATATGTTATCGTTACACATTAGATGTTCAACGGATGAGTCGATATGTTATCGTTGTACATTAGATGTTTATGCTTTAAAGGCTAAGTAAAGAATCAGAGAAGAAGAGTGTTCGACTTCCGGTAGTGAAGACGAAGAGTACGCCATAGGCTGAACTGACTTCCAAGAAGTTCTTTAAGATAAGGAGGTAGCTTTTGAGACAAACCTCGTAACGACAAAAGACTTTCCAAAGAAGCCGAGAACGAGCAAAACGGCAAAAGTGAAGGAAGTGCTTTATGATGCGGAGAACCAAATCAGCTTATTGAAGAATGTCCTAAGCCAACCGAACACAAGAAACCAAGAGCATTTGTTAGGAGGATCTTAGAGCGATAACGGTGGGGGGGGAAGAGATGATGAAAAGATCCAAGACGAGACATGTCTTGTAGCTCAAGCACCAAATAATGTATGTTCCGAATCTTCTTACTTTAGTGATGAAAACTCATCAATTGATCATTTAGCTTTAGACAATGAATATGATAAATTGTGCAAAATGAGTTTAATGATAAACACTAAGAACAAAAGGTTAAAAGCTATTATAAATAGTCTAGAAAATGAGCTTAGAGAATAAAAAGATAGAGTATCCACACTCGAGAAAAACAATGGAATTGATCTCGATTGTGCAAAGTGTCATACACTTAAAATTGAAAATGAAAAGCTCAAAGAAGAATCTACTAGATTAAACAAATTTGAAAAGAGTACCCATTGCTTAAATGAAATGTTAAATAATCAAAAACCCTTCGGTGATAAATTAGGTTTAGGGCTTAATTCATTTGAAGCATCATCTAGTGGAACTAAGGAAATAAAATTTGTAAAAGCTCAGAAAAAGACGTGTTCTGATGGAGGTCCCATAATTATAGGCGGCCCCCTTAATGATCCGACGGCCCCCAAAATAAATATGGCATCGCCCCCAGTTACACTTGGATCTGAGAAAACTGTGACTTTTCAAAAGTCCATTTTGGGTCCTAGACAAAAACACATGATTGTAAAGAAAGTCAAAGTTCTCGTTGCTAGTGACAATGAAGTTAAACAATTCTATAAGCCATTGTCAAAACTCGGAGTTGGATTTTTGAAATCTAATTTTAGATCTAAAACTTCACCTCCTAGAAGAGTCAATAGTAATTATTCTCGTCCTAAAACACCACAACCTAAAAGACATGTTGGTCGACAAAACTAACCCCATGGATTTCCCGTAACTTAGAACAACTTTCCACATCAAAGTTACATGTCATGGGAAATGTGTCTTCCATTCTCACATCCCAAACAATTACATCAAATGCAAGGGATGTTTGGCACTAACAACTTTGGACCCATGAGATATTAGGGACCAAATGTTTGAGTTATTATCTTATATAAATAGATATGCCTTGGAGTCGATTTGGAGCCCGACAAATGGATCAAGGATAGCGGATGTTCCAAACATATGATGGGCAACTGAAAGCTCTTCTCCACTTACAAGGCATACAATAGAGGCAACGTTATTTTTGGTAGTAATCTTCGCGGTAACATCATTGGCAAATGTACGATTTCTAATGACTCTCTTAAAATAGATAATGTAGAACATGTTGATAATCTAGGATTCAACTTGCTAAGTATAGGACAAATATGTGATAATAAGTGTAGAGTAACTTTTTCTAAACATGATAGTGAAATCACTAAGGACGGTAAAGTGATAGGTAGAGGTATTAGGAAGAAAGGCTTATATGTGATGAAATTAGGAAATAAACCTAAGGATCAAATTTGTCTAGCAACGATTGATGATAATTCCACTTTGTGGGATAGGAGATTAGGTCACACAAATATGTGTCTCATTAAATCGTTAGCTTCTAAGGAATTAGTTAGGAACCTACCTAAGCTTAAGTTTGATCAACATTTTTGTGATGCTTGCAAAATTGGAAAACAAGCTCACGCTAGTCACAAAGCTAAGAATGTAGTCTTAACGACTAAATGCTTAGAACTTCTCCATATGGATCTTTTTGGTCCATCTGCCGTACGAAGCTACGGAGAAAATCGTTACACCCTAGTCATAGTAGATGACTACTCTAGGTATACTTGGACTAGATTTCTTAAGAATAAAACCGAAGCTTTCGATCAATTCAAAATATTTAGTAAGAAAATCTAAAATCAATTAGGATGTACAATAGTGTCAATAAGAACCGACCACGGTAGAGAATTTGATAATGAAGTGCAATTTGGAGAGTTTTGTAATGCCAATGGTATTACTCACAACTTCTCGGCTCCACGCACTCCTCAATCAAATGGCGTGGTTGAAAGGATAAATAGGACACTTTAAGAAATGAGTAGAACAATGTTGAACGAGCAATCGTTACCACAAAAGTTTTGGTGTAATGCCGTAGATACTTCAACATATATTCTCAACCGAATCCTAATTAGAACCATCCTAGGAAAAACACCTTATGAAATCTTGAGAGGTAGGAAACCTACTCTTGACTATTTTAGAGTGTTTGGAAGCAAGTGCTTCATTCTAAACACTAAAGACTACCTTACCAAGTTTGACCCAAAGTCTTACGAAGGTGTCTTTCTAGGTTACTCCCAAAATAGTAAAGCCTATATCATTCTTAATAAACACACTAGGAAAATCGAAGAATCACTCAACGTGACATTCGATGAAACTCCTCCACCCTCTAAGACATCACCCTTGGTGGACGATGACTTAGATGAAGAAGAAGCTATTAGGGAAATCGAAAAGAAAAACCTAGAAAATGTTGTTGAGGATGAAACTTTAGAGATTGACGAAATAGTCAATATTAAGGAATCTAGGAACCATCCCCTAGAAAATGTCATAGGAAACCTCAACCAAAGAACCCTTAGATCACAAGCCCAAAACCAAAGTAACTTTTATTGTTTTATCTCTACCATAGAACCTAAGAATGTGAATGAAGCCTTAGGAGATGAAAGTTGGATAGTCGCCATGCAAGAAGAATTAAATCAATTCATTGCTAACGACGTTTGGGAGTTAGTTCCACAACCTAAGAATATGACAATTATAGGAACTAAGTGGGTGTTTAGAAATAAGTTAGACGAGAACGGTGTTGTTTCTCGAAATAAGGCTAGATTAGTTGCTCAAGGATACAACCAACAAGAGGGCATCGATTATGATGAAACTTATGCCCCGGTTGCTAGACTTGAGTCTATTAGGATATTATTAGCTTATGCTTGCGCCTTAGATTTTAAATTATTCCAAATGGATGTAAAAAGTGCATTCCTGAACGGTTTTATCAATGAGGAGGTATACGTGGCACAACCTCCGGGATTCATTGATTTCGAAAAACCGGATCATGTTTATAAATTAAAGAAAGCTTTATATGGTCTTAAACAAGCACCCAAAGCTTGGTATGATAGATTAAAAGCTTTTCTTATTAAACATGAATATAAAATGGGAATGGTAGATAACACTCTTTTTACTAAGAAGAAAAGTTCAAATCTCATCATTGTTCAAATATATGTCGATGACATTATATTCGGTTCGACTTGTCAAGACATGTGTGATGAATTTGCCAAAATCATGCATGACGAGTTCGAGATGAGCATGATGGGTGAACTTAACTTCTTCCTTGGATTACAAATAAAACAAATGGAAGATGGTATCTTCTTTAATCAATCTAAGTATATTAAAGAAATGCTTAAGAAATTTGGTCTAGAAGATTCTAAACCAATGAAAACCCCCATGTCCTCCGATACTAAACTCACGAAAGACGAAGAGTGTGAGTCGGTAGATAGTACCAAGTATCGAGGCATGATAGGTAGTTTATTATACCTAACGGCAAGTAGGCCCGATATCATGTTTAGTGTCTGCCTTTGTGCCCGCTTTTAAGAGGCTCCCAAAACCTCTCACCTTGAAGCGGTTAAGCGTATCTTCCGATACATTAAAGGCACTACGCACTTAGGATTATGGTATCCTAAGGGGACCGACATAGAAACCGTAGTATATGCCGACTCTGATCATGCAGGAGATTATGTGGATCGAAAGAGCACTAGCGGTATTTGTACGTTCGTGGGATGTTGTTTGACATCTTGGTTCTCGAAGAAACAAACCGCTCTTGCTATATCCACTACCGAAGCCGAATACGTAAGCGCCGAAAAGGCATGTCAACAAGCACTATGGATGAAACAAGCTCTCATCGACTACGACGTACGACTCGATGACGTTCCCATCATGTGCGACAACAAAGGCGCGATTGACCTTAGCAAAAACCCGGTGCAACATTCTCGTACCAAACACATCGAAATACGTCACCACTTTCTTCGTGATAATGTCCAGAAAGGACATATCTCAATCGAAAAAGTGCCGTCCGTCGACAACATCGCCGACATTCTTACTAAACCCCTTAAACGGTAACGTTTACTATCTACTCGTGTTTAGGAATGATGGAACACATTCCATAAATCTTATGAGTCCGCTTCTCCTTCTTCTAGTTTCGATTCTAGTCCGTGTTCCATTCCGTGTCGTGACAACTTAAATACTTCATCCGAAGTACTTTAAGCACTTTTAATTCGCGAAATGCAAATTAAAACGTCACTCCCGTTCGTAAAATTTCTGTCAAAAACTGAGTCTAAAACCCTCGACTGAGGAGCGGCCCCCAATATAATATGCGACCGCCGGAATATGGGACCGCCATCAGCAGACCATGAATATGAACACTTAGTTAAAATTTTACAAAACACAAAACCAAACACACCCCTTCTTCACTGCAGCGACGAAAACGCACAAAAACAACCCAAAAACTCAAAATCAACCACTAAAACACAAATTGAAGATAAAATCAACACCTACAATCATTCACAACATCTTAAAGATCATCAATTGTAAGTCATTTCATCTATTTTCTTTCAATTTGAGTCTAGGGTTCATGATGAACACCAAAAATTGAAATTGGGGATTTTCGATTTTGCTTTCAATTTTGTACAATTAAGACTACTAGGATACAATGTACAACTAATATGCTTCCCGTAGACGTAGGATTTGCATACATTAGTAAGTTTAATCAAAAAAATTGTTTTTGAACCAAAACCCCAATTTTATTTTCAAATCACTCACGTTAGGAACATAATAAAATTGTTGTTATGCATTGTCAATACAATCTAAAAACGTTTTCAAACACATGCATAATGATCTCATGAACAAATTTCGAGATACATAATTCATATGTATTTTTCGACTTGTTTGGATGAGCAAAATCAAACAAAGGAGCGTTTGGATTAACTCTTAGGATTTTATATTTAGGTCGAGTTAATCGTTACTCCACATTTGTCGCATTTAGGCACACACTAGACATCTCTTCAAATAAATGAACCTCACTAAAATTATCTTTTTCAATTCTAGGTGAAATGACTTTGGAAGATGAATTACGGTACACAAAATCATACGTTCCAACAATCTCAAATGAAAACTATATTCCTGATATCTTAAAACAAATCATTCAAAACCTAGAATGTAGGCCAATTCATGAAGGTCGTCCTGTATCTCCTGAATTCACTAAATACGATAATATTCAAACCCTTTTTCAAATTATCAAACTTTTGAAAATATATGAACTTCATGAAGGAATAATGTCCAGAATTCACTTAATTTATTCCTCAATAAAATCACCAAAAATGACGATCAAAATATCCACTTTGACATCTGGCATAAAAAAGAACTTTAATTCTCACTCGAGTCATTTGCCTCGATTCACCTCCCAATTAACCTATTTTATATAATTATTGCAAAGAATTGTTACTTAATCATTTATATTTAAGAATTGCAGTAATTATGGAGTACTTGGTGAAAGTTAGCAAAAGGCACGTATTCTGGAGCTTAAACAAAGATATTTTGAAGATTATTGATTTTGACTACTAATACGCCGTATCCATCAAGGAAGATACGGCGTATCCGTGCCTACACTCACCAAAGATCAAACAAGATCTATACGCCGTATCTAGAGAAGACCAATACGCCGTATTGAAGATATAATATGTGTAGATTTTGGTAGATATCAAGCATGGTCCCTACTCCAAGAAACCCCTAATACGCTGTATCTAGTCCATTGGATACGTCATATCGAACCGACTCCAGACAGTATAAATAGAAAACTCAAAAATAAGTTTTAAGTGTGCTAAATCATATTCTTGATACCTAAACCATAAAAGTTGATTTTTAGAGGAGAAAAAGAGCAGAAGAGGTCGAGCAACATTATCAATTACATAGGAGACAACGTGTAATTCCATATACTTTAGTAATTGTTCAGTTTTTGGTACCGTTCGTTAACTTGGTTAGTTTACCTTTGCTAAATAATTGCTTTTGTATTTATTATGACGTTTGAAGGCTAATACCTTTGGGTATTAGCCATCATTATGAAGATCTAAATGTTTGGTATTGTTTTTCTCAATTTCTTAATTTATCATTGAATGCTTGTTTATGTTTATCAATATACTTGTTTACATGCTTTTGTATGCGACCTATCATTCAACTGGATCAAGTGATATGGACCAAGTAATCTAGAGTCTGGGATAGCTCTCCATATAGTGATTTATACATCTAGAATCATAGGATCACAAATATTGTCCTCCTAAAACCGTGCTAAGGATACACTTCTGGCTTACTAGTTAACGGAAATTGCCTTTGGTTTATTAAACTAGTTGACTAGCAGGTGAACCTAGATAATTCAACAAATAACGTTCTGATTCCATTGGATAGTTGGGCAACTAGACTACTAGAGTATAAATTGCCATTAAGCAGTAAGTGGGTAAAGTCTTTATGAGCTGGGGTTTAACAAGATCACCATTGGTTTAATCCCTAAGATAGATTATAATCAGCAAATAAGGATGCTTTATGCGGATGCTTTAATTGTGACAAAATTAATGTGTCTAGGTCATAAGAAGAAGTAATGCCTAAGTCTTAAGAATGATATGCCACCTCGAGAGAAGAAATCATTGCACTAAATAAACAAACCAACATTCTAACACTAGTACAAATCTGGGATTTGGTCACACATGGGCAAAATGAATGGCCACATATTCACATATTTATGTGGCTAAAGGTACCAAAATAGACAACATTTACTAATTAGCCACACATGAAATTTTGATCATGTGACCGTTAGAACTGTATTGCCACACATTCAAACATTTATGTGGCTAAAGGTAACTGGTAAATTTTTTTTATTTTTTAGCCACATATGAATTTGGAACGCACGACAAATACAAGTAAGCTTGAAGCATTAGTCACGATATACATATAAATAGTGACAAATATATGTCACACACTTGAACACTATGACCAAATGTCATATATGGTCACATGAAGTAATTTTTATGTGTCTAAATCATACAGTCAAGTTTTGTCACACATGATTTAAGGGTGACTGCTATCTTTTGCTAATTATTTAGCCACATATGAATTTGGAACGCGTGAAAAAAGAAAAGTAAGATTGAAGCATTAGTTATGATATACATATAAATAGTAACAAATATATGCCACACACTAGGACACTATGACCAAATGCCATATATGGTCACACTAAACTTTTTGTCACACATTATTTAAGTGTAGCCAAAATCCAGTACATATGGTCACGTAACTTAATATGTGTGTTTAAAGTTTAGTGTGTGTTAGCTTGCCAAAAGCTAATGTGTATAGTCACATTTACTTCTAGCACGATCATGTGACTATATGCCTTTACAATAGCCATAACATATCATAAATGTGTGACTAAATTATGTTTATGGCCACATTTAAAGTGATTATATATGACCAATATATTCATAACAGTCACATCATGAAGTATTCATGTGGCTATTATTTAAAACAAAATGTAAAATCAGTTATCATTAAATTTCATATTAGCCACATTGAGTGTTTGTGTGGCTAAATTCTCATAAGTCATACATGAGTCCATGAAAGTTTTGTTTATGTGTCTACATCCATGGACTCAAGTTTTGTCACACATTATTTAAGTGTAGCCAAAATCCAATACATATGGTCACGCAACTTAATATTTGTGTTTAAAGTTTAGTTTGTGTTAGCTTGCTAAAGGCTAATGTGTATAGTCACATTTACTTCTAGCACGATCATGTAACTATATGCCTTTACAACACACACACACAACATAATCACACACACAGTAGTGACTAAATTATGATTTTATAGGCCACATTTAGGTGAATATATATATTACTAATTATTTCATATACAAGTCACATCGTTGAAGTATTCATTAGGCTATAAATTAGAGAAAAATTGTAAATCGGTTATCATTACACATTTCCATATTATCACTTTGACTTTTATGTGTCCCTAAATTCAAATGTCCATAATAATGTCACATGAAGTTGTTAGTTTATGTGTCTAAATCATGGACTCAAGTTTTTGTCACATATTATATAAGTTTAGCCCAAATCCAATACATAAGGTCGCACACCACTTCAATTGTGTGTTAAAGAGTTTAGGTTTTTGTGTTAGCACATACCAAAAGCTAATGTGTAAAAGGTTGGTATGTGCTTAATTACACATACCTTTTTCCATTAAAAACAGACTTAAATGACAAAAAACAGACAAAAACTGCCAAATATATGTTTGTTTTGCATTTGTGTTGTGCAGGAAACGGATATCACACAAAAGGACAAAAAATAAAGCCAAAAATGACAAAACTGAGCATGGAATGAAAAAGTGTGAAAAGACGAAGCCAAATCGAAGCCAAAAAAGTCAAAGGTCCACTCCTAGAACTGAAGCAGAAAATAACAACTTACACACACAACCACAACAATTGGCCAAATCCTAAGTTTTATGTTCAAAGTAATAAAAGACAAGGAACACACTAATTTTGCTATGTTATTGGAAAACATAAAACTTTAGGGGGAAAATCTGCCAAACCCCTAAGTTGTAATGAGAAGGGACTATCCTTTGCAATTAAGTTATATAGGTGAGGAGTGTTAAAAAAGCCAACCCCTCAACAACCTGTTTAACTTACAAGGAGTGTTGATGCAATATATAAAACCAACAATTTGAGGGACCCAAAGTTGGCAAACCACCACACACTTGTTACCCTGTTCACCCCCAAACTAAATCTCGCTGCCAATTAAGCTCAAAAACCCCATTACGCCCTCATCAACAAGGTCTTCTTCCCCACATAACCTACAAACTCCAACCCTTATCCAGCGAGGTAATGTAACTCACCCTGCAACCCCAACTAACTGACTATCTACCCAGTACCCCATATACATTGGCCCAATAGATGGCAATCTCATCACAATCTCAAGGTTTTATCTACACGAATTTAAGGGCAGGTATCAAAGAAAGAAGCATACTTGAAAATTAAGAGGGCTTAGATAAGTGTTTGATACCCTCACACATAACTAACACACTTTGGAAGCCCAAGAATGAAATAGTAGAGATAAAAAAAGAGCTTTGTAAGCCGAGATATCTTAGTTTTTACACACACACTCAATTAAATTTTTTCAGCTTATTTCAACTTATGATCAAAACTTATTCTGTAGCTTTTAATTCAATATTATTAACACTTTTTCCAAGTTTAATCAAGTTTTGAGGTATTAAGTTAAATTTCAATTTTCAATTTCAAATGGTACTAAGCTTATTGGTTGCTTATTGATGATAATCTGAAAGGGATGGACTTATAGGGTATAATGAGCTAGCAAAACAAGCTCATTTAAGTCTTGTTAACCTTCTGTCTCAAGTTAAGGACCCAAGTATTGCTAATTATATTTTATAAGCTCAATAACTGTACATGCTATTTTAACTCTTATCTTGGCTGTAGATATATGCTTATTCAGTCTCATATCAGCTTAAAATGTCATAGACATGCATTAGAAAGCAACACATTAATTAGTTTAGTTCAATTTTGAATTACAAACTAAGACACACACACACACACACACACAATTACTGCCATTTAGCTTATTTCTTTTAATAGTGCTTATTTCTTTTTTGCATTTTCACACACACACACACGTCCTTACACACACAAAAATCAATAGCTTATAGATCTGTTTCTAGCTTTTATAGTTTAACTTGGTCTAATCCATTGTAAATTTTAAAATTCAGATTATTAAGGAGTGTTTGGCATTTAGCTAAAAACGGTCCCAAATGGGTATGGCAGGGTTGGCCAATCAAGTGAGTTGTATCACCTTAATAGGTCATTTAGCTAGTTTAAAATTAGTTTTTATAAGAAAAACCAAAAAAACCAAGTCTAAATCTAGTGTTGTCTTGAATCTTTTGTATTAGGTCTTTTGAATTTGCTTAATTGTATTAGATTAGTCTTAAAGTAGGTGTATAGGAAAAGTTTTGTATGTATAGTTAAGAGAGTTTTCAATGCATTGAGGTGGCGTTTTAAATAGGCAGCATGTTGTGGTGTTTTTAGACCTTACCCAAAACCTTCATATTATGTTGGAAAAGTGAAAGAACCCCAATTTCAATTAAGCTTTTTAGTGACTAAAACTTATTTTCAGCTTTCAAAAGTTTGAGCTTAAGCCCATTATGGGCTTAAGTTAATATGTTTTAACTTGTTTTAGAAAAATAAGTTTCACAATTTGGTGAGGCTTAAATTTCTAAGCCTAAAATCTGCCGAATTTGGGGTTGCATTGGCGAAAGCTAGTCCCCTGGTGGCAAAACTGCAACTTGCATCACTTCGTCATAGCTTTTATTAAAGCGGGAAAGTCTTAATGGAGTGCTACAATTTTAGAAAGCCTATAGGCACTTTAATAAAACCCGCCGCAAGAAGCCCAAACCTAAGACACCTTCTAGGTGGGCTTATGTTTAACCAAAAGTGGCCCGTTTGCAATGTTTCAGTTAGAAAATCCCCTGGTGCTGAGAAGCCTATAAAAAGCCGCATGTTACTGGCTTATTTAAGCGTTTTTAATTTTTGCTATTTGTGCGTTAATGTGCTTATCTTGTGTGCTGTTGATATTTGACTATGATATGCTTATTTGTCTTTTGTTAGCTTTAATTTTTGTTTAAAAATCCAAAATGAAAAAGCCTTTAAGAGAAGAGCCCTTTTTGTACACTTAAGGGTTCTGTCTATCATAAGCTTTTTCAATAAGCTTTTCATAGCTTATCTTTGTTTCAAAATAATTATAGATAGCTTTTTATTGTAGTTTTTTATGTCCTCTTTTTCTTTTTTCTAATGTTATAGGTTCTTAAGTTTGTATCTTGTGGCTTATTTTTAAGCCACAAAAAGCCTCTTGTCTGTTTTTAGCCATTTTCAAGTCAGCAGCAAAAAGCTTCTTATAAGCTTATTTTTCTTTCTTTTTGCTTGGTTTAATCCTGCATTAGCTTATTAGTGCTTAGCTTAGCCTTAGTTTCTAGCTTATTTGCATTCTAGTGCTTAACGAATCCAAAAAAGAAAAAAAAAATAAGCCACTTACTTAATCAAGCTTTCTTGTCTGTTTTAGTGCTTTTTCCAACTATATTTTATAAGCTTTCACAAAAAGTCATAGTTAAGAAAAAAGCTTATTTTTAAGTGCTTAAAAACTTTGTTAAGAAAAATTTTTGAAAAAAAAAATAAAGGGGAAGGCCAAAGCCCCGGGTGAGCAAGACTCGAACCCGGGACCTCAAAGCCCTCAACCCTTATAAACCCAACACCAACACCCACTACCGCGGGAGCTACAATAGCTCATCCGTAATTGGTTTTGTTGGATTTAATATATAGGCGACTTAGCCCATTAAGACTTTATAAGCTGTTGGGCTTATTTCGTCACGCTTTTGTGATAGCTTGGGTTTCCACCTCAGCTTAATTTTTCTTAGACCCTTAACATTTAGGCTATTTTGTGTAATTTTTCCTAGAATTTTGTAAACGTTTAGTAAATTTGTAATAATTTTATTTGTGTTTAAAAAAACTTTAAAAAAATTCATAAAAATTAAAATAAAGTCGTCAGAAAAATAGTAAACTTTAATGTTTAAAAATTCACACATATTTTTTTCATATAGTTTCTAGGAAAATTGTTAAATTTTTCATAGGGTCATTTTCTCAAAATTTCACTTTTTAAAGAACAGGATTCGTCCTCGTTTTTCTTTTGACTCGTTTTTGGTCCAAACGAACTCCGTTTTCGATCTAGTTTTTTTTAAACTTTGTTTTTAGTCAAGTAGAATCTATTTTTAATTTAAAAATTGTTCTAGGGTTTAAATTGCAAAATTTAGGTTTTTGACCCTCGTTTTTCGTGCCCGTTTTAAGTTTTAAGTTATTTTGCTTTCGTTTTATTTTTATAAAAATACAAAAATATTTTTCATTGCTTTTTTAGTATATATTTATAAAACAAGAAAAACCAAAAATATAAAAACATTGTCTTAATCAAGAAATAAAATTCACAAGTTGGTAAAAATACCAAAATATAATATTCTCAATTGAGGTATTATCATAATAAATTCCGGTGAACTTGTTGGTTCCCAAATCGAACAAAAGATTTAAAAACTTGCCATTTGTGTCTCTTACGACGTACGGCTCACCTTGAAAAGTTAAACAAACTAAAAAGTGGGTATAAGGAGGGTTGTTCCAAGGAACTACGACCCGAAAGGAGAAATAAGCTTCGCGCTATTCCTACTCCTCCGCTCACCTGTGCGTTTATCTTTTTGAGAGCTACCGTGAAGTAGTAGGATTATATTGGTTTGGGAAGTTGTCCTACCTCATTGTCCGGTAAAATACATTGTGAATAAATCATTGAAAAACCAAAAAAAAAATTGTGTAAATTTTCTTTTTATATTTCTGTTTTGTGCATGCGCACTCGTTCTCAAGTCCGTAAACGTCGACAACAACAAGTCTGACAAACTTCTGTTGAATCACCAAATCTTAAGAAACCAAATAACAATCAAGAAACTTTCAATCCTCCCATAGTTACGATGGCCGATAATCGAACTATGGCGCAATTGCTCGAAGCACCCACCGAGGGTTACGAGGATGTGATCGTTGTTCCCGAAATTACCGCAAACAACTTTGAGATCAAGCATGGTCTACTTAATCTTGTTCAAAACAAGCAATTTTTTGGACATGATAAAGAAGACCCATGTAAAACCTAAAAATCTCAACAAATGTGAAATTACCAAAATACCCCTAATGCAAGAAAATTCCATAAAAGCTTAAATAAAATTCATTTAAATGTTAGAAATTATGAAAATACAATATATGGCAATTATGAAATTTTTGTAGGATCAAAAATACTTTATGTTATACAAGGAAAATAATTAAAATTATATATATATGTATATATGCCGAATTATGTATAATAATCTAATTATACATTATTATTAATATAAAATAATTAAAGATAAATACATAATAATTATGCAAATAATAAAATCTGATTTAATACTATTTGAAAGCCCATAGGACTCGGCCAAACTTGTTTATGTATATCTTTTTACATTTTCATTTGCTAAATCATTAAAAACAAAAACCAAAAACCTAAAAAAATCAAGTGGCGGCACCAAAGAATTTTCCAGGACTTGTGCGATTTTTCTAAGATCATTTGAGGCAAGGAGTGTGGGAAAAATAGTGGGAAGCTTGGGGAGTGCTTGATTCGATTTTTGGTATTGTTTTGGGTTCGAAAATCACAACCGGGTTCATAAAATCATAAAATCACTAAGGATCATCCAAGGTATTTTTACAACTCACTTTTCATCATATAAATTCGATCTATGCATAAGAAAAATGTTCATGCACTTTATTTTGATTTTATAAATTGAAACATATTCAAAACCCTAATTTAGAAATGAAAATGAAATCGGCACATAAAATAATTGTAAAATTATTTTATATTTTATAAGGTTGTTCATATCTCATATAACTCAGAAAAATTACTTGTAAATAGATTTATAAATGATAGAATAATTATTGTAAGTTATTTTGTTTAACCGATTTTGAAAATAAGAAAAAAAGGGAAAAACATAATTGAAAAACGAATTATAGGTTGGGGTTTTTATACTATTCCCATCCCAATACAAGATAATGAATTATAAAAATTGTGTAATTATTGGGGAAAAATTCAATTTAGGAGTTTTAGTGAGATTAAATTGTTACCCGATTTCGAATTAAAGTATAAAGACTTGTTCTGTAATTTTTTGAAACTAAAGGGTCTGTTTTATGCATGTATTAAATTTGTTATACCTGAGAACAATAAATTGGGAGCGGTAAAATGTCATTTTGATATTATTTATGTAAACCTTAACTATTATAGACCCTGCTATAAAGAAACATGCTATTTATGGAAACTTACTATATATAGAAACCTGCTATTTTTTTGGAAAGTCTATTTTAGAAAGTCCTATTTTTATGGAAAGTTTAATTATAGAAAACATTATTAATCAGGACAGTTATCATTTATGGAAAGATAATTAAGGAAAGTTTATTTTTGGAAACTTACTAATAATTAAGAAGCTGCCTATTACTTGAAAAGTACCCAATTTAACAAGAATACTATCATAAAACATACTAATCATGGAATATGTTAATCAACAGGAACTACTAATCAAGTAATCCTGCTAATTATAGAAACAGTTACTAAAAATAGAAAGTTACCTAAAAATAGAAGTTACAAAAAATGGAAAGTAACCTTAATCATGAACAAGTAAACTTTATATGTCCTTTAACATGTAGCCTTCGCATAAGCAAGAGTAGCTTCCATCTTCTTTATCCATCTCTTCTGTTACTAGCTCGGGACATAAGACGGATAGTCCGTCCCTTCAAGTAAGACATTCTTTCTTTTCATGATCATCCCCAGAACTGCTATGCCTTCCCCATTTATTAAGTCTTTTCCATTATCCTTTTACATGTCTGATTTCCCAAGACTTATCTATTGCCCGAGCTATATATACGCATTGACCATGGGATTTACATGACTTACCACCTATCATCGGAGGTCCATGACCGTGACCCATGAGGACACCTGTGTTCACGACTCCTTCAGCGTTGAGAGTGATTTCACGCGGCGTCCCTTTTCATGTAACCAGATTATATTTCATGTTTTGACCCATATTATTCAGGGGCGTAAGGTGCATCCTAGTTTAACATGTTTTACACTTTGATGGTGATTGTTGTTGTGTGCTCTACATCCCTCATATTGGAGCTGATACCCTTCCACAGCCATATTAATTATAAGAGAGGTCACCCATCTATTACATGTTGAGGCAACCCCTCTATTATATGCATGTATTCACGACATTATTATTATGACATGTATGATTATATGAGCTCGTGGGCATTCCTTATTATTTATGTTTATACTATCCATGATATTTCATGACATCTTTACTTCGTATTACCATGCTTTACATGTTTATTTCCTATTCTTCATGACGCATTCTCCAGGTTTCCTCATGACACTTATGATCTTTCCGCTGCTTTATACTTATTATCCAGGATTCATACTTATTACTTACATTGTTATTATATCCGTTCACTGAGCGTTATGCTCAGCCGTATTTCTTTCTCTTTCTTATACGGCAGGTATCTAGAGGGAGATTGGGCATGAGAGAGTGTGTGCTTAGGAAGTGACCCATTTAGCTTCCTTTCTTTTTATCGCAGACATTTTGATGTGCTATACTATCTTGGACACATGTTTCGTCCTTTAGACTTCTTTTACGTTATTCATGTTGATCTCATAATTGGGAGCCGATGTTTGATTCCGGCTTTCCACCTTGTCCTATGTTATCATTTATGACTTTATGCCTTTATTATGCTTTGATATGACACCATGATTATGACGTTTCGGCCTCCTTTCCGGAGTGGGTCGTTACAATTATGGTATCAGAGCTAAAGGTTTCGACCTGTAGGCTCTAAAACTTGACCTGTGAGGATTGGGTAGACATTAGGTTCCTTCAGAATCGACGTTTATCTTCTGTCGCGTTTTGACCTTTTAACCGTTTAATCATTAAACCCTTTTTGCAAATGTCAGATGGTGAACACTCGTACCGATGCTGAACTCGCTGCGGCCGTTCAGGCAGCCGTGGATGCCATGCTCCCACAGATTCGCGAGCAGGTTCGCGAAGAGTACCGCACTGGTGCTGTAGCTTCGGGTAGTAATCCTCCACCAGTCACTATTCATACTTGGCTTGAGCGCTTCAATAAGCAGAAACCCCGTTCGTTCGAGAAGGCAGTAGCCCCTGTTGATGCTGAGAATTGGATCTCCCATATGGAGAAGATCTTCGACGTGATGGATTGTAATGATGCTTTTAAGACCAGATTGGCTGTGTATAAGTTCGAGGGTGACGCGTTGGCTTGGTGGAAGGCCTATAAGCAGGCCAAAGGAGGAGATGCGTGGGTCCTTACTTTGACTTGGGCAGCTTTCAAAGAGCTGTTCTTTCTTCAGTTTTTCCCTCGAGCCGAGCAAGAGCGCTTGAAGAGGGAGTACCATTCCATCCGCCAAAGGGCGAGTGAAAATAGTACTGAGTACATGCAGCGTTTCCTCCGCCTAGCTGGTTTTCTTGGACAGGCTGCTGGTACTGCAGAAGAGCAGGCGAAGAACTTTCGTTGGGGTCTTCATAAGTCAATCCTCGACCATGTCATGTGTATACAGTTTACAGACGTTGCTCAGGTTGCGGATGCTGCACGCAACTTAGAAATCCTTCGTGACAGGGATGACTATGATAGGTCCGAACGTTCAGACAAGAGGTAAACTTTCTGTAATCAAGTTTTGCGACCTTATTCTATGTTTTACCTCCCTATCCTTATAATATGTACCATTCAACTATTCTCCAGGCATAAGAGTGGAGACCGATATCAGTCGGACACTCAGCAGAATAATTATCGGAGTCACGATCAGAAAAATGACCGTCAGGGATCTGACAGGCAGGGCGGTGGTGGTAACTACCGCTAACAACATAACAACAGTACTCTCGATGGACAACATAGGTCAAAATCTAAATCGTTTGCAATTAGGGTTTTAGTGATATAAATCTAACATCACATCATGGTAACAGGAATTCTGGTGCTGGACGCGACCAAAGGAACAGAGGTCAGCAGTCCCACTGATCTACCAACTCAGGTAAATCATTTGAAATAACAAGTTTATTCTCTATATGTCTCAAAGTTCATGTCTCACGATCTATCATTGAATCAGGTTCCCAGCAGTCCAGGGTACCCTCTGAGGGTTATACTCACCCTGTTTGCACCACATGTGGACGTAGACACCCAGGAGAGTGTCGTCGTGCTGCTGGTACTTGCTTCAAATGTGGCCAGGCTGGTCATCTTCAGCGGGACTGCAAGAAGAACATTGGTGCTAGTTCGTCTGGTCATGCTGACAAGAAGCCAGACGCATCAGGCCGTGTCTTTGCACTTACTCAGGATCAGGCCGCCAATACTTCAGGTACCATCACTGGTGCATTATTTATATTCGGACGTGCAGTGTTTGTTTTATTTGATACGGGTGCGACACATTCTGTGATATCTACCAAGTTTGCTTCATGTTTTTATATGACACCTATATTACTTGATATGTATTATGTATATCCACGCCCATGCAAGACTCCGCACGTATTACCAATGTATTTAGAGATCTTCTTACAGTTTGATGACAAGATTCGTTCAGTTAATGCATTTCCCTTGGATATGTGTGGAATTTGACATAATTCTGGGTATAGACTGGTTAGCAGCACACCGTGCTACGATTGACTGTCATTCCCGTCGTGTTATATTCGGCGATATTCTGCTCCTCATTTATTTAACATGGTTCCTTACGGGAAAAAATCTATGAAGATCTTTCCGCTTTAAAAGAACGTTACCTTACTATCGCATGGTGTGAAGGGTTTTCTGGCTCTTCAGGACTCGACTTCTGACGTTTTCTTCTATTCATGGTCAGCCGATGTTTCCGAATTTTCAGACATATTTCCGGAAGAACTGTCCAGGAATACCTCATATTCGCCGATGTTGAGTTTAACATGAGCTTATTCCCGGAGCTGCGCCTATTCTCTAATGCTCTTATGCATGCACCGATTGAGTTAAAAGAGGTTGAAGGATCAGTTACAGAGTTGTTGGAGCGAGGTTTTATCGCCCGAGTGTATCACCATGGGGAGCACGGTTCTGTTTGTCAAGAAGAGGATGGTAGCATGAGATTATGAATCGTACTTACCAGTGAATTGGAACAAGATCACCATTGTAATCGTAATCCCCTTCCACGTATCGATGATTTTATTTGATCCGCTTTAGGGCGCTAAACATTTTCCAAAATTGATTACGATCGGGTTCCCATCATTTGCGGTGAAAGAGCAGGGCATTTCCAAGACTGCTTTCGCACACGTTATGGCAATATGATTCTGGTTTATGCCTTTTGGTCTCACGAATGCTCCAGCTGTATTTATGGACCTGATGAACCGAGTTTTTCATGAATTCTTGGACAAGTTCGTCATTGTGTTCATTGATGATATTCTGGTCTTCTCTAAGTCTAAAGAAGAACACGAGGAGCATCTCCGCACTGTTCTACAGATTTTACGACAGGAGAAATTATATGCCAAGTTTTCAAAGTGCGAATTTTGGTTGAGTAAGGTGGCATTTCTGGGTCACATTGTTTCAGCAGAAGGAATTACTATGGATCCGGCGAAGGTTGAGGCTATCACCAAATGGCCAAGACCGACGTCTGTGACCGAAGTACGGAGTTTTCTTGGATTAGCAGGTTATTACCGCAGATTCGTAGAGGGTTTCTCACGATTAGCCTTACCCTTAACTAAGCTTATGCGAAAGGGCGAGAAGTTTGTATGGAACGAAGAGCGAGAAAAGAGCTTTGAAGAGTAAAGGCAACAAGATTTGGTTTCCTCGCCTATTTTTACACCTTCCATCTAGTTTAGGTGGATTCAGATTTAAGTGCTTTCTAAGAAGGGTCTTGGGTGTGTACTCATGCAGCATGGGAAAGTGATTGCCTATGCCTCACGACAACTAAAGCCCTATGAGGTTAACTATCCTACTCATGATCTGGAATTAGCAGCCGTTGTCTTCGCTCTCAAAATTTGGAGACACTATCTTTATGGCGAATCATGTGATATTTTTACCGATCATAAGAGTCTCAAATATATTTTCACTCAGCGAGAATTGAATATGAGACAGAGACGTTGGTTGGAGTTACTAAAGGATTATGACACCAACATTCAGTACCATCCGGGTAAAGCGAATGTAGTGGCTGATGCTTTGAGTAGGAAGTCGGGAATGATAGCTGGCATCAAGGTGGAAGAAGAGATTATTCGTGACCTTGAGCGTTTGATATCGAGCTTCTATGTGTTCGTGGACAGAATGGTTTCTGGGCTAGTCTGAGGGTTGAGCCTAACCTAATTTCTCAGATTAAGGCAGCTCAGAAGGATGACGGAGAAATCTGGGCAATTATTCAGAATATTGATCAGCAGACCGAGTTTCGCGTTGATGACGATGGCATTTTATGGCAGGGTACTAAATTATGCGTACCAGAGGATCCTACACTTCGGGAAGCCTTGATGACTGAGGCTCATAGTTCTCCATTTTCGATTCATCCAGGGTCGACTAAGATGTATCACGATCTCAAGCAACACTTTTGGTGGAGTGGTATGAAGCGCGATGTGGCTACGTTTGTGTCAAAGTGTTTAATCTGTCAGCAGGTTAAGATTGAACACCAACGTGCAAGTGGGCTATTGCAACCGTTAGAGATTCCTGTTTGGAAGTGGGACGAAATATCCATGGATTTTGTTACCGGGTTACCACGGACTCAGAGGAAGCACGATGCTATCTGGGTTGTTGTAGATCGCTTGACTAAATCGGCACATTTTCTTCCTATCCGTAAGGATTACCCCGTTAGTAAATTAGCAGAAATGTTCCAACAAGAAATTGTTCGATTACACGGTACTCCATCAGCGATCGTGTCAGATAGAGATCCACGTTTCACGTCTCGTTTCTGGAAAGGTTTACAGAAAGCTTGGGGAACCAGGCTCAAGTTTAGTACAGCTTTTCATCCTGAGACCGACGGACAGTCGGAGCGTACGATTCAAACATTAGAGGATATGTTACGTTCATGTGCTTTAGAATGGGCAGGAAATTGGGATGACTATATATGTCTAGTGGAGTTTGCCTACAATAACAGTTGGCATGCGAGCATTAAATGCGCTCCTTTCGAGATGTTGTATGGTAGGAAATGTCGTGCTCCTATTTGTTGGGATCAGGTTGGTGAACGTATTCTTGAGGGTCCGGAGATGATTGAGGTGACTAATGAAAAGGTCGCCGTCGCCAGGGAAAAGCTTAAGGAAGCTCAGACTCGTCAGAAGAGTTACGCCGACAGACATCGCAGAGCGTTAGAGTTCCAGCCGGGTGAACATGTTTTCTTGAAAGTATCACCTACACGTGGAGTCAGGCGTTTTGGTATCAAGGGCAAGCTTAGTCCTCGTTTCATAGGACCGTTTGAGATTCTTGATCGCGTTGGTGAGGTTTCCTATCGTTTGGCGTTACCTCCTCAGCTATCTCATGTTCACAATGTGTTTCATGTATCATTACTCAGAGGTTACAAGTATCATCCTCTTCACGTTGTCTCTTATCCATTCGATCAGATCCGTGAGGATTTATCTTATACGGAAGAGCCTGAGTCTATTCTAGACCGTCAGGACAGAGTCATGAGGAACAAGACGATCCCTTTTGTCAAAATTCTTTGGAGGAATCATCCCGAGCGGGAAGCCACTTGGGAGACCGAGGAGTCTATACGGACTTCTTATCCTCATTTTCTTCCATGATCTGGTATGTTCTTTTCAGTCGTATCATGTTTCTAATTCGAGGACGAATTTTTCTTTTAGGGGGGAAGAGTTGTAAAACCTAAAAATTTCAATAAGTGTAAAATTACCAAAATACCCCTAATGCAAGAAAATCTATAAAAGTTTAAACAAATTTCAGTTTAATTACAGAAATTATGAAAATACAATATTTAGCAATTATGAAAATTTTGTAAAGTTAAAAATACTTTATGTTATACAATGAAATTAATTAAAATTATATACATATATATGTATATATGCCGAAATTATGTATAATAATTTAATTATACATTAGTAATAATATACAATAATTAAAGATAAATATAAAATAATTATGGAAATAATAAAATCTGATTTTGAACCTATTTGAAAGCCATATAACTCGGCCAAATCATTTTATGTATATCTCTTTTCATTTTTCATTTGTAAAATCTTAAATCAAAAACAAACCGAAACCCTAAATAATAAAAGAGGAGCCATACGAATTTTCCAAGGCTTGTGCGATTTTTCTAAGATCAATTGAAGGCTAAGGAGTGTGGGAAAAATAGTGGGAAGCTTGGGGTGTGCTTGATTCGATTTTTGGTATTGCTTTGGGTTCGAAAATCACAACCGGGTTCATAAATTCATAAAATCCCTAAGGATCATCCAAGGTATTTTTACAACTCACTTTTCATCATATAAATTCGATCTATGCATAAGAAAAATGTTCATTCATTTTATTTTGATTTTATAAATCAAATCATATTCGAAACCCTAATTTCTAGCTAGTATTGAAATCGGCATAAAAACTATTTGTAAAATTGATTTTATATTTTTCTAAGGTTGGATCGTCGAAGTTCCCTGGTCTCCCCCTTTGTTTTGCTTATGTCAAACTGCATTGGGGCTTATTGTTGTCCTTTTTTTAGGCTAGTAGTACTAAGATTAACAAGCAGTTCTAAACTCGTAAAGTTAGTAAAGCTGAGTTCATAAGCCCATTTAGGCTTATTTGGTGGTTTTAATTGTTTCTCCCCTTTTTTGATTGTCCTTAAATAGGTGGCTTATTGTGTGAAATTTGTAACGTGATTGCGTATCTCCCAATTTTTTTTTGTTGTTTGTGCTTAATTTGTCTAAAAATCAAAAAAATAAGATAAGTCAGTTCTGGCAGTATTAACTTAAAAGTCAATACTGCTGTTTTCAAACAGCTTTTTCATAGCTTATTTTTGTTTCAAAAAAATTATAGATAGCTTTTTCTTGTAGCTTTTTATGTCTTCTTTCCATTTTCTAGCTATATGGTTAATAAGGTTCCATTTTAGGCTTATTCAGAAGGCCCAAAGGTGCCCTTTGTTCTGTTTTGTAACTATGTTTGTGCCAAATGCGTATTAAACTTTTATAAGCTTAATTTTCTTCATTCTTTGCTTATTCTCCTGCATTTGCTTATTAAGTCTAGTTAAGTATAAGTTTTGCTTTTTGCCCTTTTCCTTTGCATATTTTGTCTAAAAATCTAAAAAGAAAAGTCATTTGTGCCTTTAAGCTTATATAAGCAATGTGTCTGTTTGTTTTGGCTTATTCTAAGCTTATTTGTAGCTTTTATAAAAAGTGTTTTCATAAAAAATGTTTATTCTTGTCTTATTCAGTTTGTAAAAGGAATTTTCAAAAAAAACAATAAAGTGGAAGAGTGGAAGTCGGGGTGAGCTAGGCTCGAAAAACCCCGACCTTAACACTCTCACCGCTTATACACCCAACACCCACGCTGCGCTCTTGGGTCTTTTTCGTTATATGACTCAAGGGGTTTTTAGTTTTTAACCACTTTTAGCCATTAAGCTTTATAAGTTGTTTTGGCTTATAACAAACTTATTGGGATAGAGCTGGTTTTCCCGTTTTATTTTTTTTAAGATTCTACACACTTAGCTTATTTTGTATTTTTTTCTAGATTTTTATAAAATAGTTTAGTATTTTTTATAATTTATTTTTGTTAAAAACTTAAAAAATTCAAAAAAAATAAAATATAAATCAGAAAAATATAAATCTTTTTTTTAAAATGTACTTTTATTGTTTATTTTCTAGGAAAAATGAATTTACATTTGTAGGGTCATTTTTGCAAAGTTTCACTTTTTAAAGAACGAGATCCGTTCCCGTTCTTGTTTTGACTCGGTTTTTAGTTTAATCAACTCCATTTTCGTTCTAGTTTTTTTAAACTTCGTTTTTAGTCACTTAGGACCCATTAAACAGTGAAAATTCATTTAGGGATTAAAATGAAAAAATTTAGATTTTAGAGCTGCGTTTTTACGTTTTCGTCTCTGTTTTTAGATTTTTTTTTTTTTAATATTTCTAGCTTTCGTTTTCGGTTTTCTTGTAATCGTTTTTGCATTTTTTAATTGCATAATAGAAAACCAATTATAATTTGTCATATTCAAACATAATTATCAAATCGTTATTCGTTCTCCATTGCACACCCCGTTGGGACATAATGACCCGGGGAAATCAAAACTTCCGGTTTATATATATTTCTATTTTGTGAAATTCTTAACCAACTCCTTGGTAAGGGTATTTGGTTGATTGTTGCTATTATTATTATATATATATATTATCTATATTATATATTATATATATATAAAAATATATATATAATATATATATTATATATATATATATATATATTATATATATATATATATATATGTATAATATATACATATTGAACGAATCACAACCCATGCTTATCCTTAGTAGTAGTATATTAGTATAATAGTTATTAATAAGTGTGATGTGAGGAGGCTCGCCTCTTCCTTTCTTGTGTTTCATGTTTTGTGTTTTATGTCTAGGATTGCTCGGATTATGAGGACTCTCATGCTCGTGGTTTTGTCCATCATCCACTCGATCTTCAATCCTTCGCATGCTTATTTATGGGAATCTGATATCCTAGATCTTATTGATTCACGTTTATCTATTAACATAATTAATAAACGGCTTTAGGCGTACATACCCAACCCAATGCTCACCACATTTATCATTTGCGTAGAGGACCCCTTAATATTTGGATTGCCTTGAAATTAGTATGGGGGTGACAGTCTCACATTGAGGATAATGTGTAGTTCTAGTATGGGGGGATCTTTCGATTTGATCTTACTTGCTTTTGCCTTGTCTTCACGTAACCCTGTTTTTCCACCAAAAATATGCCAAAATTAAAAAAAATCAAAAAAATAGATAAGTGTTTCGACACATAGTTTTGTCTTTCTAGGAATAAATTTTGACTTGATCGAGCATGTTGCGCTCTAGATTGCAAGTTTTCATGATAGACTTTAAATATGCAAATCTTGTTTTATTAGACTAAGCATTCGCGGATCTTTTTATTAAAGATTTTAAATTTGCGAAGAACGAAAAATTATAGAGTTTTATATAAGTTAGATGCTAAACATAGAGTAGTTGGATCTCTTTAGAGCTCATAGAGGTTAATGGTGGCTTTTTGCTCCCATCAGCTTAATAAACATTATATTATTGAATAAATAAAGTTACTTTAGGTTTTTGCGATTCTTAGTTTAAATCCCTTCGTAAAGATTCCTTCTGGTGAAAGTAAGGTATACATCAAGGTTTTTTCAGTGTTATGGTACGCTCCCGGGTCTTGTCGGTTAGGACGCCTGATGTCTCGATTGCTTAAAGACCATAGGACTTGAAATTTGGCTATAATAGTTATATAATAAATCGAATTCGAAATAAGACCACTACCTCTTGCCGGCTTACAACCGATGTGGTAGTCGTTTAAAGGGTGGAGGTAATAATAATAATAAAAAAAACTATGGGCTGATAAAAGTTTACTGCCTCTTGCCGGCTCACAACCGATGTGGCAGTCTTCTAAATAAGGCACATAGTAATAATACGAGACTGATAAAAGTTTGTTGCATCTTGCCGGCTCACAACCGATGTTACATCCTTAAAAAAGGTCAAGGATTACCGATCTCAAAATAAGACTCCTGGACCAGGGTCGGCTAGCATACCGATGTGGCAGTTGTTTAAAGGACCGAGGTTTAATAATGTTGCAATAATACTAAGGGTTAAAGTCATTAATTACCAACGTACTTTCAAAAATTTTCACATCTTACCAAATATCATTATTACATTCCTAACTTTTTAATTTGTTCAAAAATTACAAACATTCTAAAAAGTGACATGTGATAACCGGTTAAAAAGTAAAAATGACCTACACGTCACTTCTTTTTATCGGTCATTTTAAATTTTAAATTATCTTTTTTTCCACTTAGGTTATTAATTTCCACATCACATGTACACATCACTCACCTTTATATATTAGTCTAAGTTTATAACATCACCACCACTACACCTTATCATATCATCTTCATAAAATCAACCACCACCACTCTCTTTATCATATCATCTTCATAAAATCAATCACCAACGCCCACTGGTGAAGAAAATCATCTTCATAAAATCATCATCATCATCTTATAACAAATCAAAACCTCTCACACACATCAATCATAAGACAAAAAAAACTCACGACAGAAACATCGAAACCCACAAACATCACTAGTACATACAACAATTATTTCATCACCGATAAACCCAAAACTTCACAAACCCATACCCAATCGAAATCTTTACAGAATCGATCCAACAAAAAAAGGATCAGTTGGTGAAATAAAAAGGGTTATTAAGTTGGTGCAAAACGTAAAGGTCAGTTGTTGCTTTCTTTTCTTTTGGTTCTAGGGGTACATTAAAAAAGGTCAGTTGGTGGAATAAAAAGGGTTATAGAAGTTTTATTTCTAGTTTTAAGGCGGAAAAGATGTATTCGTGTTCTAAGAAACTGATGCAAAAAAGAAATTGGGGGTCTAATTTTTTCGTGTACTTACTGGATGTTGCATGATGGTGTATAAAGGTTATATCAGTGAATGAATGTTAGTGATGGTGGCTTGTGTGTTTTATGAAGAAAAAAGGTTGTTGTAATTGAGGAAAGAGGAAAGAATCACTACCACTAGGAAGGTGTTGTATAGTTTGATTTGAGTGGGATTAGATTGTAATGAATATGGATGTATATGTTCTTTGATTTTTAAAAGCTGTTGCGATGAAAAGAGAGTGTTTAGATTGGTAGGTGTTTTGATTGGTAGAATGGAGGAAGAAGATGAAGATGGGTGATGTGCAGAAGTCAAACGAAAGTCAACTCCACGTAGACAAAATTAATGACGTGGAAATTAGGATAATTGCATGTGTAATATTTACTGGTACAAACAAGTTAGGAAGGTAAGAATGATATTTAAAGGTCCATCTTGGTAAGATGTGGAAATTTTTAAAAGTACATTGGTAATTAATGACTTTAACCCTAATAATAATAATAAATCCAAATTTCGACTCCGGGGTTATCTAAAAAGGATAACCCTTAAATCATGCGAAATTAGAACCTTAATGTGGACCTTATTCTCACCATATCGTCTCTTTAGGAAAGGATTTCAAACTAATTGTGGTCTAAACCGGGTTTACTTTATATGAATAAGACATTAATTTATTTGTCACAAATAATAATAATAAAATCTTTAGAGGATTTAGGAATAAGGGAGCGAAAAGTAGCTATGCATCCACAATTAGCATTTATGAGTAGTGTTAGCATCTTAACTTGTATTTAACAATGATTTCGTTTTTAAGCTTGGTTTGGGGCGGGTGAAAAATCAAGGACGATGAATTTATCCTTTTTAGTGTTTCTTGTTCCGTGAAGTTATGATATGTATGAATGTTAATAATAAATGCATAAAAATGGTAAAACGGGGGGCTTTTCAAAACTAGTGATTTCTTAATCCCCTTAGATGAACACTTAGCTACTTTTCGAGGTAATTAGTCTAAGGGGGTTGAAATTGTTGGTTTTCTAAGTTTGTATTTATGACATTGCGTGAGGACACGACAATAGCTTAGTATGGGAGATTTTGGTATGTGCTTAAATGCACATACCTTTTACCAAATAAAACAAGCTAAAAAGATTAATAAAGACCAATAAATACAGAAAAATGCATTGTATTTGTTTGTATTGTGAATTATGTCTTGCAGGTAACGAATATTGCAGAAAAGGACAAAAATGAAGCAAAACGGACAAAACCGAGCACGGGAATGGAATGAGCGCGAAAAATCAAAGCCGAAAGCGTATTTATATTTAATGGGCCAACCCGTACCTATTTTAATGGGTCAGGTCAGCCCATTAAAGCTAATACCTTTGTTAGGACTTACGAGATATTAAAAGTCCAATCCATTTCCTTAATCCATTCATAGCCCAAAACAATAAAACCTTGGCCCAATTTCATTTCCATAGCCCAAGTCAAACATTACAAAGCCGGGTCAAAATAATCAAAATTACTATTCGCCTTTCGTCCCTTCCCTCTATTTTCACCTTCACTAAACGCAGGGTAAAACAATCAACCAATCACACTCTCTTCCGTGCTTTTAGAAACAATTCCTGACACACTCTGACAACCTACTTATCCACGCTGGCAATCCCCAACAATATCATTGGTTAATTGGGCGTGGCACATGATCCAACGATCAAGATGATGTGATTTGGAGACGGTTTGATTGAATGGCCATGATTAGAGGATTAAGGAGCATCTAAGAGGCTAGAAGGTTCTTCTCACTCCTATAAAAGGAGGGCCTCACTCACAGAATTATCATCTAGTGTAGACTTTTAGCTTAGCTTAGTAGTATTTAGCTTATTGTAGTCATTTTTTAGCTTATTGTCTTAATTTTGATGTATTTTCCTTTTTAAAAAGCTGTATTCACTTTTGAATATCAATAAAATTCATTTTTTGTTTAATACATGTTTTTACTTATTGCACTTATGGTTTGAATAAGCTCAGTTTTAATCAAAATAATCTCTATAAGCTCTTAATAACTACTTAAGCTAGCCTATTACTCAGTTAAGCCTCAAAAGCTTAAATGAGTTTGTTAATCATCTTATTTCTCCCCTAAATTTACCTCAGCTTAATTGGAAGATAAGCCAAAAAGGGAAGGGCTTATACACCATACCAGCTTATCTATGATAAGCTGGAGCTTGTAGATCAGCTCCTTGAGAGCTTATTTGTCCCTGTTTAGCTGGGACAAAGGTACTTTTCCCTTTTCTCTCTTTAAAGCTTAATGTTTGTTTTGCTTATTCCTGTTTAATCATTGCTTATTGCTTGCTTATAGCTACTTGTTTGTGCTTATTTAGTTCTAATATAGCTTAATATGCTAGTTTATGGCTTTGTTTTAGTTTAATTAGAGCTTATTTTGATTCTGTCAACTTGCTTAGTTAAAACTGCTTAATATCATAGATTATTAGATAGTGCTTATTTTTCCATGCTTTGTGCTTAAATGTCATCTAATATCATTAAGTGTTGATTTGTTTTCATAAGCTAAATGATTAATCAAGTCTTTTGTAGTGTGAAAATTAAAAAATCAATTTTAAAGGGGTGTTTGGGTCAAACAGTATTAACTTAAGTTAGTTCTGCTGGATTGATTTTGACCTTTCAATCATTTTTAACAAGCTTTAAATTAGTCTATTAGTTAGTTTAAATTAGTTTTTAAGGTCTAAAATTCAAGTTTAAGGTTTGTTCTAATCATGGTTTGAATCTGTGAGTTTTAAGCTTGTCATAGCAGCTTATTTGGTTGGATCTTGTTTAGCAGCAATTTTATGTTGAAGACATGCTGCTAAAAGTCTCATTGAAGCAGTAGAAATTAATTGATGGGGAAAGAGAGTGCAATTGACCTTTTTTTAAATCAAAATTTTGTCCCAGTTCATGTTCCACCTTCATATCCACAAGGCAAAGAATTTCATTAGCAAAATTGGATAAGTTTAGACTTGTTTCATGATCCCATTTTGAGAATATAAGCACTTTGTACATCAAGCTTGATCTGTTTTTAGCTTTTGAGTTTTTAAATTCTCTTTTAATAGCTTAAATCTAGGGCTGAAAAAGCCAATTTGTCTTTTCTAAAACTTGATAAAAATCCAAAAAAGAAGTATTGTTGTAAAGCTGTCAGTTTTTAGGCCAACTTTCCTAAAATTTGTTTTTATGTGTTCTTTAGAAGCTAAACTTAATCTGTTTTTAGGTTTGGTGGTCTAGCTTGTTGATTTAATAGCTTAAAATTTAGCTTAAAAGTGCCTTCTAAGGCTGTTGAGATAACAGATTTGGCAAAAAGCTAATTTTGATTTCTGAACTTATGGCTTGTTGGAATTGTTTATTCTAGGTTTAGATTTGCTTAATAGGGCTAAGTTTGAGCTTATAGATGCTTTTGTGCATAATCAGCTAAGCATCTAGGTTTTGGAGCCTTTAAGTGAAAACTGTCACTTTAAAGCTAGCTTTTCCTAGCTTATTGTTGGATTTTAGAAAAAGTGTTTTCACAAAAGTTGCTTAATTTCAGCTTTTCATTAAGTAATTTCAAAAGAAAAATAAAAAATGATTTTTCAAAAAGGGTGGCCACAGGGTTCGAACCTGTGACCTCCCCCTTAGCACACATACGCCTCAACATACACACTCAATACCATCTGCCCTTGGGACTTTTTCATTTGTATCTTGCACAATAAATTCATATATGCTTTTTCTTTTTAAGCTTATAGACTATGTAGCCTTATTTACCAGCTTTATTTGTGTTAGCTTATTTTCCCATTTTATTTTTCTTAAGTCTAGATTTGTGCAAAGTACTTTCCATTAATTTTTCAGAATTTTAAAATAGAGCAATATTTTTAGATTTAATTAGTTTTTAATTTACAATAAATAAAATAAAAATAAAATATAATAATTCTTCTTTCTAAATATTTTAGTCACTTAGATTTATATATAAAAAATGAAAAAATATTTTTAGGTTAAATTTTATTTTATTTTCTTAATGTCGCGTTTTAATTTTTTCCCGTTATCGTTTTATGCTTAATTTCTTAAATGCTTTAATTGTTACTTGCATTTACATGTTTTTATGCGTTTACATTAGTAGAATTAGGAACCAAATCAATATCTTTAAAACCATTCAAATCACGCGATCACGAACTTAACCGATTCTCAATTCACGCTTCGTCGAGAAAATGACCCGGGAGGTTTTTGAAATTGCTTTGGTTAAAAGTAATCTTTTCAAATCCTTACGGAATACTTATTATTATACTATTATTGATAATTGGTATTTTAGTTATATATATATATGCTATTATATTAAGAACCATACCACCACTCTCCACCATTAATTTCTAGATTTTAATCCATCCAAGGAAGTAATAGTGAAGTGTAATTCGAATCTATAAGCGATTGTGACAGAATTGTTCATAGTTTCCGGGTTTTGCTTTGAATATATGTTAGAAACAAATAAATCTCGGTCACTTAGAGTTATTTAGTATTTTCTAGCTCCTAGTTAATAATTAATTAATGTAAACAGGCCAACTAAGAAAAAGCCCAAAAGCCCACATCTCCATTCCCTCTTTGTTTAACCTAATTAGAGGCTATAAATACCCCCTCCCCTCTCTTGTACAAATCGTCCCACACCATACATAAACATAGACAATATGTTAGAAACAAATAAATCTCGGTCACTTATAGTTATTTAGTATTTTTCTAGCTCCTAGTTAATAATTAATTAATGTAAACAGGCCAACTAAGAAAAAGCCCAAAAGCCCTCATCTCCCTTCCCTCTTTGTTTAACCTAACTAGTGCAATACCCGTGCGTTGCCCGGGTATACCATTTTAATAATAGCTTTATTCATCTAAACCTATCCATGTAAAACGACATCGTTGAGAACCATTTTCTTTATGTAACGCTTACAAAGTTGCAACAAAATATTATTTAAATGTGGTTGTTATTGCTAACCTTTAAAACCTAAATGATTATTTTACCCCCTTGTGCATCTTCTAAAAACTTTTGCGATTTGTCAGCTGATATAACTACTGCTACTACTACCAAAACAAAAAACCATAAATGCCCAAAACTATCGCAGCTAATTATATGCTCAAAACTATCACAAACATAAAACAATGCTCTTTTTTCATGTTTGCGTCTATTTCTTTCTTTGAGATAAAAATACGCGTCCAATAACACACTTAACCTAGCCATGATATGCGTCAAATCATGGGCCCCCTTTAGTAATAGAATATGGATCGGTGGTCCACTGGTCCGTGCGATATCAACTCCCGTTCAGTGCCTCGTGTCATTTGAATAAAAGGTTTCAAACTTTCAATTAAACATAAAGAAAATATAATCAAGCACTACCCGTACACAGTTGCATATACTTTAGGAGGACACGCCAAGAAGATGCTTTTGTATATCATTATTCTTCTGTAAAGTAAATTTACTACCCCAGGGGGGGGGAGAACCACTAAAGGAATAACCATTACATGTTTAACATGTAACAAATTAGTTTGAGGTATGATAATCAAATGTATCATATAAAAATATTTTAAACATACTGTTAAAAGTGCATCTATTTTTGAAAGATAAACTTTTGAATGACTGCTTTCTCTAAAACAATCTCATTTCAAATGAATAGATAAACGTGCATCGAATGACTGTTGAATTAAAGAACTTAAGAAGTAAGAACAGAGTTACGCGAATCACACAGTTAATACACAATCACATCCATATTTGTACAAAAGAGATTAGGTAAGATTGCCTTGATAAATCAAAATGTCTACACAACAACTTTGCCATGGCCTTTTGGTGAAAAAAATACATGAAACAACAAACTATACAAAAACTTCACACCAACCACTCACGAGATATGGAAATTGCAATGATGATGGAGAAACAGATTTTTAGAGAACTCTAACATAAAAAATAAGAACTTGAGCATAAATGAAATGATGATATGAATGTCTTATAGTAAAGTAATATTTTGAAAGTATAAAAGAAATGTTACCCACGTGTCATGTTACTGACTTTTCTTTTACCCTTATCTATGAACCTAACTCTCCACATTAAAAGGTCAAATTTACACGGCTACGATCGAAAGTAAACATGATTCAATGGCTGAACTGAGGCTTAGAGTTTTTGTTTTTTTTTCTCTCAGTAGCGTGAGCAATAAAAAGGGAATTAGAGGCTAAAATACCCATCCCTCTCATTGTACAAATCTCTACTCTCTCTCCTCTCTACCCGAAACAAGAATACACATACATAACACATAAGACAATATGTTTTTCTCCTACAACTTTAGGGATTTATCTCTGTATTATCTTACCTGAGAAGTTTTAGTGGTGGCACAACTACTCTCGCCAGCGGATCGGTAGCACCATAAAAGACTAAAACGCTCGCTAGCATCCTAATAGACAAAACAATCTTAGCTTATCTTTATAATATATCCATCATTGTGAAAATTATTTAGAAGCCTATCAATATAATAAAGTGTTCTTGAGAAATTCTTATGAAATTACCATCATTTACCCTTGAAATTTGGTATAATCTTGTTTATCCTTTGAATATGATTATTATTGAATTGTTTAAGTCCATAATGTGTTTTGTTACTTCTTTGATCATGGAGTAGTCATCTTGTGTTTGTTTGGGCAATATGTGATCTTGGATATGGAGCGTTTGGATATGTGTTTATTGAAATGGTTAAACATGATTTTCTAAGTGTAAAGGCCGAAAGGATACTTATAAACTTATGGTTTTTCATTCCACTTAATATATTGGTTATGATAATTTATAAAGGCCAAAAAGATTTGTTGTTATTAATCGATATAATCACTCATTATATTTAAAGACCGAAAGGATTTGTAACTTGTGAAATCTTTATTTTTTAAACTTGTAAACACTATCCTAAACACTTAATTGTCTTAGTGATTAATTCCTAAACAAACATACTTTAATCATTTGCTTGAATTGCTTTCTTACAATATTCGATATATGCACGATTTGGTAAATTTGATCCGTGACAATCATTTTAGCTTTAGCACCATAATTACAAACTATGAAAACTTCAATTCTCGTGGAATGACCTAGACTTACCTAATACTATATTACACTCGGATAGGGTATACTTGCCTGAATGTTGTGTTTAAGTAAAAAATGTGATATTTTCTAGTGTTAGGGGAGAGGAGAGGGTGTTAAAACATGAAGAACACACATTAATGGGGTGAAGTGGGCAAGATCAAGGGTGATTAGAGAAGTGTGTTTGTTTAGAGAGTGAGATGTGTTGATTTAAAGAGAAGGAGTGTGTTTGTTTAAGATTTGAATTTCAATCCAAAAGAGGAGAAGTAAGTAAGGTAACTTGGATTAATGAAGTGGCTTGATCAAGGATAGGATGATGGAGTATGTGTGTGTGTGTGTGTGTGAAATTCAAATTTTTGTAAGGAAGAAGGTGAATAGTGGATATGTGGTGAAGAAAGAAGTTTCGGCCTTATCTAGAGGCATTGAGTTATGCGTTTTTTTGTTGAAAAGAGAGGAATTCATTTTTTGCTCCACTTATAAGTCTAAACTCATTTAGAGTGTCCTAAATGCTCCAAAATTATCATATATACACCTTTTTGAAGTTTCCTAAATGTGTGAGTAAGAGGAAAAGGCCTCCAAAATTAAAATCCGTAAAAACAGAATTCGCAAGTAGTTGCGGTGCGTCGGATGGCGCGCGACGTGTTGACGCGGACCAGCGCGCCAGAGTGCAAATATCCGTTTATTAATAGATTTTGGCTATCGATTGTTATTAAATGTTTTGCGAACATTTATGAGTCATCGTTAAAACATAAAAGAGATCCTAGTCAATGTTTCACCAACAATCTCCCCTTTTTTTATAATAACAAATAAATTTCAGAAAGCAAATAAAATTACAAACATAGCGAAGATGAAGTTTGTCGTTGATGTAGTTTGTGTCTTGATCTTGGCCTTGTAATTTGATGAAGCTTGAACATTATCTTCACCTTATGAGTCTTACATAGCTTTTCTACTCTCATTTACTTTATTACTCTTTGTTTTCGTAATTGCTAGTTATACTAGCTTTCTCCCTTGATCAATAAGCATCTTTGCTTTGCTTTCTTTCTCCCCCCTTTGTTAAATCAAAAAGGCGGGATCTTGGTCTTTCATTAGAAGGTTGATATCTTTATAGAGAATAGTATCATCGTACGTGCTCCCCCTAGATCGTTGCTCCCCCTTGTTTCAAGGCGGAGATCCATGGGCAAGAGCATTACCTTCAAGGTATTCTTGGCTACAACTAGCAATAAGCAAACACAAAACAATACAAGCAATAAACATATACACATGTGCAAGTCCAACATGAGTTAGCTTACCATTTAGAGACTTGGAAACATGGATGAGTACAAATATGGATTATTATGACTTTGTACATTGTTGCATACATTCATACACATATTTTGACATTTTATATGTATAATTATTCATGACTCCAATTACTTTTTGTTGAGCATAGTAGAAATAATAATCATGTAAGCAATCCATGTATTATCTTAAGCAAGTAATTCATGTCATTTAGCCATATTTTTGGTAATAATTGTCAAATACATTAAGATTACACGCAAGATCTTAATCTACTACCATGTTATTCTCTAAGATACAATTGAGTCCATTATGAGGGGACTGACATGGGTAGTATGACTCGCCAAAACTTACTCCTTAAAACTTATATATATATTTAAATAAACTCAAGGATCAGAATCCGCGAGATCAATGAAACCGGAAGCAGTATAGAGTGTTCCCGGGTCGTTATGTCCCAACGAGGCTAGAGATGGAAAATCGCAAGACGATTGATGATTTGTGTTTGAATGTCACAAGGAATGATTGGGCACAGAAACTGATAAAAATAAGCAAAAGCAAATAAAAACTGCAAAGAGAATAAGCTGGAACAAGAATAAAACTAGAATGGCAAAAAACACTTAAAACTTTCTACACTAAAGCAAATAAGCTCAAATAAACTTAAGACAAATCAAATAAGCTAAACTAACTCTAAATAAGCAAATACAAAAAGCAATTTAAGCTAAATAAAATAAGATAAGCTCAACAGTACTAACAGCAGTACTACCAGTATTAACTACCAGTACTAACTTGAAGTTAGTACTGCTAGTTATATGTTAGTACTGTTGGTCTAAGTTAGTACTGCTAGCTTAAACAAAACACTATGAAACAAGAAATAAGCAAATAAGCTAAAACAGATAATTAACTACCCCTAATAAGCATTTAGGCATAAGATTAAGCAACCAGAATAGATTATAATGATAAATAAGCTAGAAAACTAAAACTGATGAACACTTGAAAATACTTTGAAAAGGGAAAATAAGCTTAAATGAGCTTACCCCTAAAGAAAGTAAAGGAAAATGGTTTAATATACTCTAAAAAGCTAAGGAAATCTTTAATAAGCAGAGATAATAAGCTGATAAGCTAAAATGAACTACCAGTATTAACTAAAATAACTACCAGTACTAACTTTAAGTTAGTACTGCTAGTGTTGAGTTAGTACTGTTCCTAAAATGAACTAGCAGTACTAACTACAGGTTAGTACTGTTAGTTGAAAATAGCCTTTAAAAATCATTTTTCTTTCAAACTAATTAAAAACAGATTATCAAATAACAAAGTAAAACACTTATAAGCAAATATTAATCAATAATAAGCACTTAAATAAGCATGAATTGGTCTAGCAGTATTAACTTAAAACTAACAGTGTTAACAAATGAACTAACAGTTCTGCAATAAATAAGTAAAGTAAGAAAAAGAGAGACTTACAACACCCTTGCTCAAAACAGGGTCAAATAATGAATCTACAAGCTCTAGCTTGCATAAAACAAGCTAGTGAGAGTCCATAAGCCCATCCAGAACTGGCTTATCATCCATACAATAAGCTGTGGTATATTTGAGAGTGATTGGTATGATTTTCTCTTTACTACTTAACTTTTTAGATTTACTTGATTAAGGCAGCTTATAAACAAGCTGTATTGAGAACTCTTTGAACACAAAACAATATGATTAAGAAACTTAACACTGGTATTGATTTAAAAACTTCAAACTTGCATTAATTTTGAAAGTGTTACAAAGCAGTGAAATAAAAGCTGTAAATAACTGAAAATAAGCTAAGTTATTAAAACTAAAAACTAGATTAAACTAAGATGCCTCAAAGGCTTACAAAAAGCTCTATTTATAGCCGAAGTCTTGGACTTGCAGCTTGTGCTTCTTTGTAGAGATAAAAACAAGTGTGCTTGTTGTGTGAGGAGAGTCTAAAGCAAATCCCAGCCTTTGATTTCTTTTGAGCTTCTTTGGAGACAATCTCAACCATCGAAATGCTTTGGGAATGGAGAGGGATTGCCAACATGGACTTTATACAGCTGGGGGGAAGTAGTAGGGTGGGTGAAATGATTTTGGCTAGGGAGAGAAGTGGTTTTGCAGGGGAGAAGGTATGGGACGACCACCAAGTTGTACCTGGGTTTGTTGGGCGGGAAAGAAGACTTTTTGGGGGAGTAGGCAGTTTGGTCCCCTGAAGTTGTATAACTTGAATGCAATCTCTACCCGGTTGGCAGTTTTGGCCCTTGTCTTTTTAATCTTTTGTAATACAACTTTAGGCTTGGCAGTTTTAGCCCCTCAAGTTGTATTTTCTTCATGCGGATGACTTTAGACTTCGACTTGACTTGGTCCTTTCCATCTCGTGCTTGGATTTGTTTGTTTTTGGCTTTCTTTTTGCTCCTTTTCTTGAATATCCGTTTCCTGCACAATACAAATGCAAAACATACAAATACAATGTATTTTTGGTACGTTTTTAGTCGTTTAAGATCGTTTAGAATGGAAAATGGTATGTGTATTTAAGCACATACCAATCATCATACGAGCTTTATATTTTATCAAAACATAAACGAAAATGGATACATAAACCCTAAATGTTTGAATGTGTAAACGAAGAAGATGATATATAAATGTTAATAACATCTAAGAGCTTTTGTCACAAATTCCTATTGGTCTAGGATGTATAAATTTACTATATGGAGAGCCATCCCGGCATCTAGATTACTTGGTCCGTATCACTTAGTATCCAGTTGACATGATTAAGTCGCATACAAAAGCACGTATACAAGTATAAAATGATACAAACATAAACAAGCAATTCAACGTTAAATTAACATTCGATATAAACAAAATGAACATTCAAATTTCATATAATGGCTAATTCTAAAGGTTATTAGCTTCACAATCATAATCATTACAAGGGTAATATTAGCCAGGTATAGCAAAACTGAGTTAATGAATAATACCAAAAACTGAACGATTACAAGAGTATAGGAGATTACAAGTTCTTTCCTATGGAATTAATTACTATGCTCGACCTCTTCTGCTTTTCTTCTCTTCTATTCTAAAAATCAACTTTTATAGTTAAGGTATCAAAAATATGATTTAGCACACTAAAAACCCGTTTTTAGGTTTTCTATTTATAAAGTATGGAATTTTGTTGATACGACGTATTGACTGAGGTCAATACGGCGTATCGGAAGTTTCTTAGAGTAGGGGCCACGTTTGATATCTTCCAGAATATTTTATTACTATATCTAGAATACGACGTATAGACTTCTTTTGGATACGACGTATTGAATCTTGCTCCTTTGTGGTTTTTAGTGAAGTGCAGGCATAGATACGCCGTATCTTCCTTGATGGATACGGCGTATTGGATGTCAGAATCAGTTTCTTCATATTCCTTCGTGTAAGCTCCAGAATGCATGCCTTTTAGCTAATCTTCATCAAATACTCCATAATTACTGCAATTCTCAAATACAAACAATTAAATAACAATTCTTTGCAATAATTATACAAAATGTGTTATTTACAAGGTATAAATGATGCTATAAAGTAACGTTATTTGATGTCATCACTCCTTAGATACTAGAGATTGAATTAATTGCATGTTTGCATGACCTAGTCTCCTATGCCATAAGGTATAATTTTTGTCTAAGGTTGCAAGACATATTTTTTCTTCTGGCTTGTTTCCTAGTTTCATCACATATAATCCTCTTTTTCTAATTCCTCTACCTATGACTTTTTCCTCTTTAATTATTTCGCTATCATGTTCGGTAAATATTACTTTGCACTTAATATCATATATTTGACCAACACTTAGCAAGTTAAATTTTAAATTATCTACGTGCTCAACATTTTCAACAACTAGGGAGTCATGAGCATTTGTACCTTTGCCTATGATGTTACCATGCAAATTGCTTTCGAAAATAACGTTGCCTCCGTTATTTTCAATAACTATGAGACAAACAATATAAGATATAAAGACTAAAAAAAATTAGACAAAATATCTTTCATTGAACATAAAAAATTTGTATAAATCAATATAAGATATAAAGACTAAAAAGAAAAATTATACAAACAATATAAGATATAATGACTTAACTATGAGACAAACAATATAAGATATAAATGTGAGTCCCTAAATGAATAGATCTTTGTAGCCTATGAAGGATGATAGTCAATGTATATATACAGAACTGGACTATAAGAAATACTAATTATGGTATACACTATGATGATGCGGAATCTCAAACATGTAATAAGAAAAAACAATGATGAAAACTAATAATAACTTCTATTAATCTGCTTTGAACAATTACAGATTACTAACTATTTGAGATATGATATTTCTTTGAGATATCTAGAGGACGCGTATCTAACTATGCCCAAGGGTATCCTTTTATAAACTAAGGATAAACCCTAACAAACAGGCTTACAAAATGCTTACTTATCTTATTCTAAGAATATCTCATGTTCTCTCATAAACGGTTTTATACTATTTTCAAACTAACGGTACTTAACTAATCGATCAGTACCATACATTTTGTTCTGTCGGTACTAAATATCACTAACAGTACTAACTATTTGTACCGTCGGTACTAACTTACTAAAACATAAAATATAACATCCTCCTTAAACATGAATGTTGAAATGTTTTTACTATCATGATTTCCTTTGCTTCTTCAATGGCATAGAGGATGTATCACCAAACACTCATAACATTTCTTGACTTGTTAAACTCTATCTCTTCAGCAACTGTTTAAGTCTTCTCAGACAACTTAGAATCATCTTTTTAGCAAAAATCCAAATAGTTGGCTTTGTAGTTTTTGGCCAAATCTACCAGCCATTAACGGATTTGATGTTACTTTACAGTGGTTTATTTGCTCTTAGGATAGTTAACTCTTCGTTTTTCAATAACAATGGTGAGTTAATTACCATTCTATTTTTGGTAAACTGTTAACCATCAACGGAATTAACTTGTCTTTACCAAATACCGTTTGCCTTTGGACTAGCCAATGCTTCATTGTTATAACATGGTGCATTGATAAACCATATAGTTTTTAGCAAACTATCAGCTATTAACAGATTTGAGTAGTCTTTACCATGAAACTGATTTGATTCATGGTCTAGCCAACTCCTTTCCACAGACAGCAAGGGTGAGTTGATAACCCTAACATATTTTTGCTAAATTGTCAACCTTAAAGGATTTGAGAAGTCTTTTACCACAAGTCGTTGGGCTATGGGACTAGACCAGTTACTTTATGCTTTTAGCATGGTGAACTGATGACCATTTGTTGGTGTGGTGGTTATGCACAAAATAAAACACCTCTCAATTCCATTAATTTATCACTTAAGGTTATACTCTGCATGTTTCTTCTTGACAATATTTAATCCAAACTCCTATGCCATAGTACTCTCTTCCTTCAGGACTATAACACTTCTCAATTTTAGGCATATGCTCAGTACTTCCTTTCTCAAAGGATACTTCTTCTCTACCAGCATATGATGCTAAACCTGTGTCAGTCACTAAAGTATGTTACCTCCTGTAGAACTATGCAACTTCACATCTCACAATCTTCATATCTGCTGTGAACTCCAAAAACTCATCTTTATTCTCTGAGTTGAACAAAACATTCAAATTTACAAAGAACCTCTGTCAAAAACTTAAGGCATTTCCATCTTGGTATTTAATCTTATTAAATTAGTTGATACCACAGCATGCAGGATCTTCTCTGTCAAATAGGACTATACTTTGTCATCAAAGTACTTAAGTATCTATTCTGTCCCATTACTCTAATCACCACATTAAATTCATCTCCTCATTGGTGTTCAGGCTTGTTTAGTTTGTGGTTTACTCCCATGACACTTGTTTCCATCTTTGATTGGATATTTTCTGTCAAGAATTTCATAGTCCACTTCTTTTTCTTCATCTTGAGCTATAGTTAAATACAATCTCAATTCATCATTCTCTTTGTCACTATCATTTCAGGAAGTGGTTTTGAATTATTCTTCTTTTCATTAAAATCATTTCCCTTCCTAAGTACCAAGTTTTCTCTTTTCTTAGTATTCTCGTCATCGTTATTCTTCCTCCTGAACTTCTTCTTTGCTTTCTTCCTTGATCACTTCACTTTTAGATAAACCAACTCCTTTCTCATTCATCAACTCTTGATCAAACCTTTCTCTCTTTTGCAGACCCAATAGAGATGATATCTCATCAGACCTCTTAATTTTTCTTACAAAGAATGTACTTCATCAAACACTATTGTTTTTCTATTCAAATGTTTGAAGTTTCCCACATGCTTCAGTAGGCATCTTTTGATTTCTGAGTTGATTCTTGGTTGGTGGTTTATTCCTTATAGCTTCTGATCTTTGTTGAGCAAGGAATTTTCTTTGAGCAGCAATTGTGTCATGAAGGAACTTTGCTCTTTCTTTCTTATTGTAAAACTATTCTTTCTTGTTCTTGAAGTTTCACGCAGGAGTCTATCTGCTTACTCCTTGCCTTTATATCATCTAAGTACTCTTATAAGATCTTCATTTGCAGAATTGTTATTCTGGCAATTTTGTTTCTCTCTCATTAAGCTTCACACTCTCTCTTGCACGTGAATAGCAATCTCTTCATCACTTTCAAGCTGGCTTAAACTTTTTCAGCTTGAGAATTCCATCAGATTCACTTTCAGATTCATCTTCCTCTTCAATTCTTCTTCTTTCCCTTTTCTTTTGGATCAATCTTTGGAAGAGGCTTTTATGGAGAAGTGATCTTGTAGACGTAGTGCCTAGGTCTATCAGTTTTCGTCAAACATCCTTCAACTCTACACCTTTATCTTTTTCTTTAGAAACAGCTTTGGCTTGACTCATGTTGAGGAGAACTTTAGCTATTGTTTCATCATCTCCAAATATCATAGAAGTGGGTGTTTGAGTGGATGTTTGAGTGGCAATTTCTTCCTCAGTTTGATCTTCAGTACCTTTTACTTGCCCATCAGTACTTTCAACTTTCTCTTCAGTACCTTCTCTTTGCTCTTCAGTACTTTCATTGTGCTCTTCAGTACTTTCATTGTGCTCTTCAGTACCTTCTTTATGTTCATCAGTACCTTTAACTTGTTCCTCAGCACCTTCAACTTGATCCTCAGTACCTTCAATTTGCCTGTCAGTACTAACTTTGGATCCATCAGTACTAACTATTGGTCTGTCAGTACTAACTTTTTCCTTGACGGTACTAACTTCATCTTCAGTTTTTAAGTCTAACTTCATCAATCTCCTTATCTTCATCCACTATTACCCTTGTCCTCCCTTCATCTTGAACATTCTCTGTTTCTATATGACAGGCATTCCATCAAACAATGGATCTCTTTGAACTGATGATTCACCTTTTGCAAACTTCCTCCCTTGTTTGGATACAGACTCTTTGTGCACCCTATGTTTGGATACTAGTTAAAGTATTTACAAGAAAATGATCTAAAGGTACAGGTACATTAACTAGTTGTTTACCTAAAAAGATAGAAATAAAACGTGGGTACATAACAAACTTCTTTTTAGCATCTAAATGTCTAAGCATACCAACAAAAATTAATTTAGAAAAATTATACTTCTGATTAGATGTTAAACAAATGACAGCAGTGGCAAATGTTTGTAGGAAATTTAATCCCAAAAAGGTGCTCCGTTTGAACTTAAAACAAATGATTATGTGTGGAAATAAAAACCTCCATTGGGTGAATAACAAAGCTTTATTAAATTGTTACCACCGGTAAATCCCCTCCTCATACCCCATTTGTATATAGCATAAAGATAGCTTGATTTGGGAAATGTGTTTATCCCTTCGCTTCATCAAATTGTAAGGTTCACTTCTTATGGATGGCCTCAGAGTTAGACCACAGAACTTGCAGCTTCTTTGGCAGTAATGTGACTACAATGTATGATTGTTTTGGATTAGCAGACCGTCCAAAACTGTTCAACAAATGTCAGTAGATAAAATAGGACTTTACAGTGAGAGCAAAATGAATGGAACTTCGCTTGAGAAAGTCAATGATGTCGTTGAAACTCCTAATTCCTTCAGACATTCTCCAAGTAGGCGACCATGTTATGCTTCGGACATGAATCAAGAACAGCCATTTTGCTTGAAATAGAGAGCGTCGTGAATGTAGAAATTAGGGCTTGTAAGTGCGAATGTAGTTTAGAGAGAGAATGCGTACGAAACTGCGCAATTGAAATGGGTTTAAATAGGTTTAGGAGACCTAATTTCAAGGAAACCGTTTCAATTTACACTTTGTACCCTCGTCGGTATTTTTCTTTAACACCTCTAAAGCGGTACAACTTTGCCTCAGCTAGTTCTATCTTTGCTCCTGGCCCCGGTACTAACTTTGTCCAAATAAGAAAGGAACAATGTAGGTACTTGAGTGATTCAGTACCATTAGTACTTGCTCATACAACTCTCTAAACTTGTTCAAAACATCAGGAAATAACGACATTTAAGAAGAAACATCACTATGGTTTAAACCTTGTTTCTTTATACTTTTCTTTACAACACATCCACATTGGCCTCCCTTATACAATTAAGTCTTTGGATTAATCATCCCAATATTTACAACCAAGAACTGAAACCTGCTAACATCAAATGCCTTGGTGAGTAAGTCAGCTACATTATCATCAGTGTGGATTTTAAGCACCTGAATGAGTTTCTTTTCATAAGCATCTCTTATGAAATGGTGCCTAATGTGCAATGTGCTTTGTCTTGGATTGATAATACTGGTTTCTTACCAATGCAAATGGTGCTCTCATTATCAATGTAGATTTTTGTGTTCATGGATAGGTTGAAAACCCCATGTCATAACATTTGATATCTGAATCCAACTAAACTTGCCCACTCCAGCAGCTTGCAGTAGTACAATATTCTGCTTCAGTAGTTGAAGTTGCCATCAATGGTCTGCTTTTTGCACTGCCAAGGAATTCTGAGTCTACTGCTAAGAAATGGACAACCTCTGTTGTGGTATTTCCTGTACAGATTTTCTTACAGCTTTGTCACTATTGAGTAAGATTCCAGGTCAAAATAAGAACGCCACTCTAGGATACCAAAGACCTAATTGGGTTTGCCCTTTAGGTACCTAAAAATTTTTGACATACACTTAGATGAGAAGTCTTTGTGTGACCTGAATACCTAAAACATAGCACAAACTGCAAACATTAATGTCTGGTCTAGTAGCAGTCAAGTACATTAAAGATCTAATCCTTGGACTATAGAGATGGCACTCTACATAACTGGCTTTTCCTCAATCCTTGACTAAAGGCTTCTCAGTCCTTTATTGGTGTGCTTAGCAGTCTTAACATTTTCAAGGTCAAACTTCTTTAGGATTCTGCAAAATACTTATACTGACTAATAAAGATACCCATCATTACTTTTGTTTGACTTGTAATCCAAGAAAGAAGGTGAGCTCTTCACATTGAAATACATTTGGAAATATACTCTTCATAATGCTTTCAACTCATCACACTCAGATTCTTTTTGTAGACCCAAAGATGATATATCCACATAGATTGAATCAAGTTGATTCTTTGTTATCCTTCTTTAGGAAGAGAGTTTTGTCAATGGTTCCTCTTCTATATCCATTTTTTAACAAGAAAGTAGAGAAAGTAGCATACCATGCTCTGGGGTTTGATGTAGCCCATAGAGAGCTTTTACAACCTTGTATACTTTCTTAGGATGTTTAGGATCTTGAAAACCTAGTGGTTGAGAGACATATACTTCTTCATCAATTTTCCCATAAAGGAAGGCACTTATCACATCATTTGATAGACTACAAAACCCATAAATGAGGCTAAGGCCCAAAATGATCATTTTGCTTCAAGTCTTGATACAGGAGCAAAAAACCTCATCAAGAGTCTATCCCTTCCTCTTGCCTATGACCCTGATGCAACTTAACCTAGCTTTATTTCTGATAAACAACTCCTCTTTTAATCATTCTTGTTTCGATAAACCAACTTTGTTACCGATAGCCTTATTACAATAAGGAATAATTTACTAAGACATATAACTCTTTGTTCTCAAACTGCAACAATTCTTCTTGCATAGCATCAACCAGCTTTCATCTTCAAGAGATTTTGAAATCTTCTTGGGTTCTTGTTGAGGACAGAAATACAAGGCAAATAAACAATGTTGAAGTCCTTTGGTTAGTATCTTTTGATTTTGGAACATGCTAACAAAGCATGATCTTCAGATCTCTGCTTTTACTTTGCTTCTTGTTTGTACTGCTGAGTTTGGATCTCCTAGAATAAGTGCTCTAGGATGAGTGGAGTGAATCCTTGATGTGGGAATAGGACTAACATTCACACAGTTTTTTGTTTGTGAGTACAGCCACCTGCACCCTCATATCAAAAGTTGAGTAAGTGAAAATACCATCAGTGGAATTTTAATAGATATCCTCAAGTGGAGGTATCTCTGAATCATCTTCTTCAGAATGTGTTGGATTAGCAAGAGTTAATCCCTCATAAGGACTGGCAGTACTAACTGGTATGATAGAAGTATTAAGTGGGTTAGTACTGCTAGCTTTGGCTGGGTTGCTAACAGTATAAAAATGTTAGTACTGCTAGGATTTGCAGTTCACTTTCTTTGATAAACCAAGGTCTCACAAACTTCTTCCTGAGAGCTTCAGCTTCATCCTTAGTTCCTGTAGCTTGCTTCTTAATCTTTCAGTCATCCAATAAAAATTTGTTCTTCCTCTCTTGAACCTGCTTTCTTATCATGTGTTGTTAAGCTGGAGTATTTGTTGAAGAATAAGAAGGCCATATTGGCAGTACAAAACAGTCTTAAGCAGAGTCATCTTCTTTGTCAGAATCCCCCACATTAATAATCTCTTCTGTACCTGCATTTTGGTTAGCTTCTTGTTGACCTGCATGTAGGTTAGCATTGATTCTCTGAACATAATAGGATGTAATTCATAGAATCAGTTAAATTTTCAAGATCAAAAAGCCAAGTTGGTCCTTTTCCTCAGCAACATTTGGTTTGTATTTATAAGATGGTTATATGTGCAGCGTTTTCTTCAACTCTTTTGGTTTCTAAAATTGTATACCTAATAACGCCTTGCTTTGTAGAGAATAACCAACCAAATCCTTCATCTGATTTTCCAGCAAAATGGCAAGGTGGTCAATAGTATTAAGATAGTCACATAGCACTCAAAAGGCTTATATTACTTATAAAAATGGTATCTTACAGTTTAAAGTTCATAAGGTATTTATTATGAGGCTTGGTCAATAAGTGCCCCTATTTTAGAACATAACAAGTAGTATTAAACTTACTTCAGCACCCTATATAAGTGTCTGGGTAAGAATAGATCTGCAAAGCATAGTCCTTGCAGCCTCTATAAGGGTCTTGTTCTTTTCTCAGAAACTCCATTTTTTGTGGAGGTCTGCATTACTATAGTCCCTCTTGTTCCCTTTTATCCCACAGAATTCAATAACCTCCTTGTTCTTAAATTCTGTTCCATTATCACTTCTTATGGTCTTAACCTTTTGTTTTAAATTGGTTTACTCTATCTGTCTTATAAAGTCCTTCTAGGATTGGCACTAGTTTTATCCTTAGTTCTTAAGAAAAATACCCAACTAAACCTGCTAAAATCATCAGTGATTACAAGGAAATAGGTCTTATGGTTCAAGCTCCTAACAGATATAGGTCCAAACAAATCCATATGAAGAAGTTGTAGAGTTTGGCTAATAGAGCTTACTGCTTTGGCCTTACAAGAGGCACTTGTGTTGCTTACCTTTCTGACAAGCAAACCATGTGTCGGTCATTTGGAAAAACTTTGAAGGTAAAAACTCTTACAAGGTTTCCCTTCAAAAGCTTGTTATGGTTTTTTGAAATTAAAATGATCCAGCCTCACTTTGCCATTTGTTAGATTTCATCAGCTTCGTGGCCTTTGCAATTAAAGTAAACAAGCCAATCATCCTGTCGGTACAATGTTTTCAAATTTGAAACTGTACATGTTGTTTTGTTCTAGGGAATTTTAAGTAGTACTTGATTTTCATCAGGTAACTTAAATTCAGGAGACAAACAAGGACATTCAGATCAGTTAAACAAAAACTTATCTTTTTATCACATATTTCGTGCACAGAAAATGAGATGAAATGCTGACAGTTCTTTCACAAAGCAAACATCTCAAAATCTAATTTTCCAGTTTTGATTTTACCTTTACCAGTTATATAACCTCTACTACCTCCAAAAGCAACAGGGCCACCATTAAAGTCTTGAAATTCATCAAGGTAGGCCTTGTTCCCAGTCATGTGCCTGGAACATCCACTATCAACAATTCCTTTATTCTTTAGAGCTCTATGTGGATAATCCTTTGTGTCTGAGTCTGAGCTATTGCAAGCCATCAAAGCATAATCTTCTTCTTCTGAATGAGTTGTCCAATCCACACCTTCTCCATCAACTGTCACCAATGCCTTAGAATCCTCCTTTTGTCCAGTTCTGCTCCCATCCTTGTTTCCAGAATTCCATGCATCCCTCCTCCTATTGTCTTATGTTCCTTTGAATCTACACTCTCTAACAAAGTGACCTATTTTATGGCAATTGTAGCATTCCACTTTGGTTTTATCAAAGCCAACAGCCTCTTTTGCATCAAATTGTAGCTTTCTTCCTCCCAAGTTTATTGTAAAAAAAAAAATACACAAAATCTCTTTTTCATTACATTGAGATCATGGCCACTTGCACTTCAAGTCCATTTCTTCAAGGTCATATTCATCAATTTGTTCAAGTCCTCATGATGCCAGTTGAGGGCAAGATAGACTTGATTAGCTACAAGTGTGTATGCAATGAAGTTTGTTCTTACTTAGTGGTTTGACCAGAAAGATTGAGTATCAAATATAGCTCTTGGTACTAACTTCATTAGTACAGTTTGTGTTCTCTGAGACAAAAGCGTACGCATTTTGTGGGCTAGAGGATGGTGATGCAGTAAGAGCCTTTATATATCACTCTCAAAGACTCTTAAATTATGTACAAATCATCAAAAATAGAGTGTCCACCCCGGGTTTTGTTTTCTCATTATTTAGGAGACTTGTGACCCGGCAGAAAAAAGAAGGTAGAGATCTTAGGAATTTTTTCTATTAGCTTCTCAGTAGATACACCGCTCCATGTATCTCTATTGACTTAGAAGACTTTGGAACCGTCATAACCTTTGTTAAGCCCTTTTGTGTTGGTACAGAGAATCCATTCACAATTGTTTTGCTTCACAGATATACTTTTGGCATCTTCTTGATTCGTATTTCCACCAACCCCTTTAGATTTGATGGACATCCCACATTTCTTTTGCATCTTTCATCTTATGGAAAATTGCAAGATGATCTTCTGGTAGGGCCATATGGCAAGGTGGTTCCTTGCTTTTCTCTATCTTTACTTTGGCTACAATCTCTTTAGCAGTTCTTGGAGGCAAAACCTTAATTTGTCATGATGTTACTGTAGTGATTGAAACAGGGACCATTTACATTTGTATAACCTCCCAAATTGGAGAATATGTCATGGGCCATAATTAGTGCACCATCCTCATAGCCAGATATCATATTCTCCCCTTTTTGAGAATAGGCAGCCTTGATGGTTTGAGACTGTATGAGGAGTTTGTTGGGGGTTGGTGTTTTGATGATGGTGCGTAGGGTGGTTGGTGGTGGAGGAATTTCTTCTTGTGATGTTGTGGCATATTTTGTAGTTTTTGGAATATGAGACGTTTTGACTTTGAATGTTTTTTCTTATTCTGAGGTTTCTCACGGCTCTGATTACACTTGTGAGTACTAAAATCCCAATAGATCTTTGTAGCCTATGAAGGATGTTTAGTCAAACTGTATAATTACACTGACTGTATAAGAAAACAATATGATTTGATTACACTATGTTGTTGCGGAAATCTCAAACATGTACTAAAAAAAAACAATGATGAAAACTAATTAATAACTTCTATTATCTGCTTTTGACACCAATTTTAATTACTATACTAATTTGAGATTTGATATTTCTTTGAGAATATTAGAGGACGCGTATCTAACCATATGGCCCAAGGGGATCCTTTTATAAAATATGGATTAATCCCTAACAAACAGGCTTACAAAATGCATACTTTTCTTCTCCTAAGATATTTCATGTTCATCTCATGTTCATCTCATAAATTGTACTAACTATTTTCTAACTTACTGGTACTAACTAATCGATCAGTACTTAATTTTGCACTGTCAGGTATTACTAACTATAACTATATCAGTACTAACTATTTGTACTGTCGGTACTAACTTACTAAAACATAAATCCTAACAATAAAGACTAAGAAGAAAAAATAGACAAAAGATCTTTCCTTGAACATAAAAATTGTGTATAAAACACAATCGTACAACATGCATGCTCCAGTCCTTCTGGTTTGCACTAAAGTGGCTTAAGTAGCCCTCGAAGAGTCTGTTTATTCTCTCCGTCTGAGCTATCAAAGATATACCGACCTCCACCAAATCTAAATATTATGCTTGAAGCATGATAATACATTCTACATAAATAGAAACTACAAAGGTCCTAATTTGCCTAGATTGCCATAGGAAACCATTGGACTTGCTTGCAAAAGGAGTGGGTTGGACATTTATTTGAAAACAAGAAAAGGTAAGCATGTAATATGCTTAGTTGGTTGTTGATGGAGAGTTTGGAGCGGAAGTGGTTGTTGGAGGGTAATCCCTTTGAACTTGAAGTGGTGGTTGTGGGCGAGTAAGAAGAAATTCAATCCAATTGAGATCTCCACTTAAGGTTAGGAGTTATTTTTGGGAAAGATGCAACAAGGACAATAGCCAACATGTTATTCAACTTGATTTAAGTTGATGGTGTGAGGAAAGTTTAGAGAATAGGGTGATGAGGGAGTATTACATTGTGAAAGGTGCATGGCTAAAAGGTTTGATAAATCATCAATGAGCATTTCTCTACTTGGAGATGGAGGTGGTGGAGGTTGAGTTTGATTGTCATCTTGAGGAGAGGGTGGAGTTTGAGCATGAAGCACACTAGCAACATGTGGATTGATGAGTAAGTGAGGAAATAGGGGTTGTATGAGTTGAGTTTGATTGAAATTTTATAGTGGAATGAAAGCTTGTCCAACATTATTTTTACAAGAATCACCAAGTGGAAGTGAGTGAGATTGTATTGAATCATAGTTTGATTGAGTAGTAGGAGGGTTTTCTTGTGATGGTTCTTTGAGAGGAGATTGTGGTTTGGGCATTGGTGTAGGTAAGTTAACATCAACTGGATGTGTTACAATAGTTCAACTTCTTCCTCCAAATAGGTCTTACGGACATTTTGGCCACTTTTGAAGGTTTGGACAAATGTTTGTGAGGGGATGACATTAGAGAAAACAAGATGAGTGTGGTGACAATGGTGAGTGTGAGGGTTGATTTATACTAGGAGGAAGAGGTAGTTAAGGATGGATGGACATTGCTAAAAAACAAATCCAAGAAATGTTGGTGAGTTCTGAGAAACTATAGCTAGGTCTAGGTAAAAGAAGGTCAAAAAGCAGAAGGAAATAGCAAAAACCGTGCACTAGGTGGTCGGCCCCTGATATTGGCTAAAATATACATATTTTGTACCCCGTAAAACACCATAAAAGGACTAAAAACACTAAAATATAGATAATTATGTTGCAAATATGTTTGTATTGTGTTTTTATGTCTTACAGGTAAAAAATATTAAAAACGAAGCAAAAACGGTAATTATTCGGTGGTACTTTCGACACGTATTTACATTTAGCGATCGGTCGAAATGAAGTCGTGAAAATTCCTCGATCACACCATTGGAAAGAGCACGAAAAAACGAGTCCAACGGTACCGGCCTTTTATATTTAAACCTTTTTATTTTGAACCTTTTTTGTCCCTGTTTGAACCTTTTATTAAACATAAGTCTGTCCAAGAAATATAAGGGTTTAATATTAAATTTCGCATAATATAATTGAAACTATGCTCTAGCCTAATGGTTAGAGCATTAGTTTCTTATACCAAAGGTCCCGGGTTCGATTCATGGGTGAGGGATTTATTCCCTCACGACCCGACCCGACCCATGACCCGGCCCAGACCCGATCCAGGAACCGACACAGACCCGATCCAGCCAGTTGACTCGACCCGACCTTGGCTAACACAATACCAGGGCACGGGCCCATGAACCCGATGTTGACCTCGCCTTGACGGCGGTCGACCACCGTTGGACGGTGGTCCGGCAGTGGCCAGCGGTGGGTCATACGGTGGTCGCCAATGTTGGGACCTGCCGCCGTTGACGATGGTCGCGGGGTCCGGCGGTGTTGACCGCCCCCCCCGCCCACCCTCCCCGCCGTTGACCACGATTTTGACCGGTGGTCGGTGGCGGTTGTGCGAAGGTTGGTCCAGCGGGGGATTTCTGGGTGTGAACAGTGTAAATGCCTGTGGCACCACTCAGGTGGTGACACGTGGCGCTTCTAATGATTAGTGTCAGTCTGTGCATGTGGCAGGTTAACGAATTTAGTGGGTTGGTAGGCCAGTGTCAGTACGAGGTACCTGTAGCAGTCCGAGGTGTAGTAGCTACTAGTTCCAGGTTACGACGGTACTGTTCAGCTGACGGTTGGGACCATCTAGAGGGTGGCCTCGTGGCACTGGCGTTGTGTCAGATAGAGGTACTGTAGCGTCAGTATGAGGTAGGAAAATGTGTTGATTAATGTGGGTTGGTGGAGTGCAAAATGACCAAAATACCCCTAGATCCAGCAATATAATTGGATGGAGGCTTGAAAGGACGAAAATACCCTCACCCACTTTGGGCTATAAATACAAGACACGCATCAGCTCATTGGGAGAATTTAGGAGGTGTTAGTGTGTGATTTTAGAGAGATATAGTTTATTAAGTTAGTAGTATAGGGTAGTTTTAGGAGTAGTGTAATTTAGTATTTAGCTTATTGTAAAAGCTTCTAAAAGCTTATTTAGCTTATTGTAATCAAGATTTTTGGAGCTTATTAATGAAGGTATTTAAGGTTGGTTTTTATTTAATGCTTATTATTACTTGATGCTTATTTTCTTTTTATGCTTATTCTTCTTCTACTCTTTCTTTTCTTTTGCTTATTTTCAAATAAGCTCATGCTTATAGCTTATTTTTGGATCCGATCTCTTAAGCTTATATTCTAATAAGCTTCTTTAATAGCTTATTTAGACTAGCTTATTTTATATTGTTTTTGATTTAGAGCTTTTCGAGTGAGCTTATTTTAGCTTATTTTCGAGTGCTTATTTTTCTAGCTTATTGTTTTTAGATCTAATCCTTAAATATACCCGTCTCTTGTTCACTTGATTGAACACCTTAGTTTCGGGTGGATTAGATCTAAAAATAATAGATCTTATATTTTAGCTTATTTTCTAGCATAAAATTGTTGCTTTTTTAATTCTAGCTTATTTTTCTTAGATCTAAATCCTTAAATATACCCGATCCGAGTTCACTTGATTGAACACCTTAGTTTCGGGTGGATTTAGATCTAAAGTTTTCATCTTTTTATTAGCTTATTTTGTTCTAACTTTTCATGTCTTATTTCTTATTCCATCCTTCTACATCTAAGGCCGGAGCTTAAGGGTCTTATAAGGTTGATAAATAAATAAGGTTTTGATCTTTATAGTTTTTATGAAAATAATTAGTGGATAAAGTTGACACCTTTATTAGCTAATTAGTAAAGTAAAAGCTTTAAAGTGATAAACTTATTTGTTTATTAAGTTTGTAAGATCGGGTGGTTTTATATCATTGCGGTTCTTCATTCGGTTACCCTTTTCCCCTTTTCTAGTAGTTTAGAATTATTAGCTTAAAATGTTTATGTTTGATCTTATGATTGTTGCTAGTTTATTTGTTATGATTAGTGAGTAGTTCATTAGTGTTTGCTAAGTGATTAGTGATTTGGAATTTAAGTGCGGGTTTAAAAAGGTTTAAAAAATTAATAGTCATTAGAATTTTCCAATTTACATACCGTCATTTACTTTTAATGCAATTTAAATACTTGTCATTTATTTTAAAAAGCACTTTACTTTACTTGTCATTTAATTTCTTAAAATTTGTTTTCGAAGGATTTTAATTCGTTAAACCTAAAACCCGCACTTAATGAACATTTTACGTCACTTAGCAAGCATTTTCTTCATTTATATCTTTTAGATCAATTTTAGTATAATCTTGTAGTTTTTAATCTTAAAATTAATATTAGTTTAAAAATAGTTTAAAATCAAAAAGTTTAGTTACCCTTTTTATGTTTTCCCTTTTAGTAGATTTAGAAAACCAAACCTATCCAACTCCATATCTGCTTTGACTTCACTTTTCCAACTCGCCTATCTTCAGATCAAGTTTAAGATTTGGAGCGTCCTGTTACTTATGAATAGGTCAAAAGGGCTGTTTGGGATTGTGGCACCAACAAATCACCTGGGCCAGATGGATTTTCCTTTTGAATTTTAACCGAAAGTATTGGACAACAATTATGATGATGTGTTTCAAGCATGTCAGAGATTTTTTTGTGATGGGCACTTCCTAGAGGATGCAACCTCTTTATAGCCCTTATTTCCCAAGATCCAAGATGCCAAATTTGTGAAAACTTTTTTCCTATAAGTCTTATTGGAGCGTTTTACAAAATCATAGTCAAAATTTGGCCAAACACTTATTGTATAGTTCTGCCTTATCTCATTAGTGATGTTCAATCGGCTTTTGTTGCTATCACAAAATCTTGATGGCCTTTCATCTTATGAGCTTCTATCTTGGTGTAAGTTTAAAAAAGCTAAATGGATATTTTAAGTGGACTTTGAAAAGGCTTTGATTACTGTGGAAATGGGACTTACTTAGATGAGACCCTGGGAGGCTTTTTGTTTTGCTTAAAATGGCGTAATTGGATCAGAATGTTGTCTTAATAACGCCATAGATCGGTGCTCGTTAACAACGTAGCCCGACTTTGGAGTTCCAGTTCCATAAAAGCTTAAAAGCAAGGTGGTCCCATCTCATCCTTTTTTTATTTATTTGATTATGGAAACGTCCTCACCTCACGTTCAAGAGAGTCTTAAACGCCGGTTTATATAAATATCTCTCTAAAGAACTCTTTCACTACTCTTATTTGTTTTTTATGCGGATGACGAGTCTTATTGGTGATGGAACAACAATAACATTCAAACTTTATTGAGTGTTTTGAGGTGTTTCTGCTTAGCTTCAGGCCTTAAAATTAATCTTCACAAAAGCAAATTGATGGGGATTGGTGTTAGCTCAAATGTTGTTGCAGCTGCAGCTTCTTTGATTGGCTGCTCTATTTAAAATTGGTTCCATTGCAATTATCTTGGTGTGAGTTTGGTAGCAACACTATCAAGAATTAACTCGTGGACGATGTTATCACTAAGGTTTCTTCGGAATGTCCAAATGGAAGCTAAACTCCTTCTATAGGCGGCCGCCTTAAACCCTTTTAAAGTCGGTCTTACCAGTCGATTCACCGCTTTATCATAGTATAGTATTCAAGGTTCCAATTGGCGTGTTAAATCAATTTTGGGAATCTATTCGTACGGAATTTCTTTAATGAGTTGATGGTTCTGATAGGAAGCTTGCTTGGATTGGCTGGAAATATGTTCTAACCTCAAAAAAAATGGGGTCTTGTGTCGTCTAGTTTTTTTGCACATATCGCGCTCATCCCATTTCAAGTGGGTTGGAGATTTCTAACTGATTGTTCGTACTTGGGACTCGTTTATATTAAAGACCATCTTTGGTAACAAAGGAGCTTTAGATACTCATAAGTTGATTCCTATAAGATCTCCATGGCAAGACGTAATTCTTGCTATTCATTCGCTTCAAAGTAAAGGTATAAATCTTATGGATTTCATTCAAAAAAAAGTTGGCAACGGTGAGAATACTTCTTTTTGGGATGATTCTTGGTTAGGAGAGGTTGCGTTGAGGTTCTTTATAAAAGGTTTATTGCTTAGAGATGTGCTAAATCTATTAGTGTGGCCGAGAAAAATGGGTACATCCCTCTTTTGTCTCAGTTCTTTTCGTAGATGCCAAGAGGTGGTGTTGGGAGCAGAAAATTATGGATTACTTTGCTCGAAAGTGATGATCTTGTGCTTCAAATATAACAGATAGATGGTGTTTAGGTCCTTTAAAGGCTCACAAAGTTTTCGGTTAAAATCCTCTCGCATCTTAAATTGATAAAAACAATCTTGCCGAAAGTCTGAAGTTCCAACTAGATGGCTTAGAGTCGTTCTCATCAAGGTAAATGTTCATGCTTGGAGGGTTTGCTTGCATAAATTACCTACTAGAGCTAATATTTCGCTTAGAGGAATGGATATTTCATCTATTGCTTGTCCCCTTTGTAATTCGGCTGTGGAATCCACTTCCTATATTTTTTTCGCTTGTACCTTGGCTCGCCAAGTTTGGAGAAAATTTTTGATTTGGTGGGAACTTGAAGATGTGGCTTTTAACTCCTATAATGAGTGGCTCATCTGGATTGGTCATATTCTATTACATAAGACAATTGAAGGTGTTTCCTTGAAGTAGTTGTTAAGTGAGGTGGTGTTAATTTGGCCTTCATTCAGAAAATCACTTGCTCTTTGGAATTCTCAACAAGGCGTGCTCTTCATTTATTCGATGATGTAGTTCAATTTCTTATACGTGGTGCTCTAGTCGATTTAAGTGTAATGTTAATTGGGTCACTTGGTTACAAAACCCTAATTTTGTTATCTTGTAATCTTTTATAGCTTCTTGCTAGTGTTTTAATAAAAATCTGATGTTCAAAAAAAAATTTAGTAGATAAAGTTATAACACCCCGTGTTTTAGGGTCATTTACGACGTCAATAAATTCACTATTTATTTTTAGTGTTTTATGCGGTTGCTTTTAATTCCAAGTATTAAGTTAAATCGCGTAAGCTAAAAAATGGTCCATTGATAAAAACGGGGCACATTAACAAAAAACAAAAAAAAACCATCAAACAATTCATGTTTAACATCAGCAAGTGTTTAAGTAATATTTTGAGATAATATTGACTTTGTTCATTGTTTTTTATTGTTGCGTAAATTTGATAAGTTTTGCGATAAATTACGTTTAGGTATTCTCGAAACCACCAAAACATTTCTACACTTCAACAAATACCCAGGTTTATACCCAATACCCAAAGTTTATAAAACTTTACCCATATGTATATATATGGACGTCCCATATATATAGGGAGCAACCAAGACACTTAAATTCAAGTCTTACACTTTAATAAAAGAAACTACAAGATATACTTTCAATTATAATGCAAGTATTACTTCCATTTCTCTTCAAAGTATTTAGCCAACACATTCCCTCATTTCCAGGGGATAATGTCCATTCTAGGGAACCAAATAACACAAGTATTAATGAGCTAGCAATGTACATCTAGAGTTAGTAAACACTAACTTAGTCATCCTCATTTTACTCACCTTTGTTTTCCTCTCTTTGTTTCCAACGACCAAAGACCATCACCTTTGAAAGTCTTGGTCTTGATTCTAGCTCTTTGACTACTTTATATATATATATATATTACATGCATTGCTAAGAGATAACATACACACCCTTATATCACTTAAAAAAACCAACCTCCTTTGTCCCCTTAAAGCCCCGCTCAAAACCAATACACCACAACCAACCCATAACAAAATTTTCTACTACTTTATACAACATACACACCGACATATCATATCTAAGACCTACAAGAATGTTGTTTTGAAGGTTTTTGGTTAAGCCTTTACAAGTGTTTTGTTTTTTTAAAGCAAGACAAATAAAGATTAGGGTTAGGGTTTCAAGATATCAAGCTATGGTATATAATCTAAACAATGTTTAGATTGTGTTGGATATATCATAATTACATCACTCTAAGGTTATCTAAAACCCTTTATGTCTTTATATTTATCATTTTATGCATATATGAGTTCTACATAGTTAATCACCATTTAGGAGACTTTTGAACATGTAAAATGTATTTTTACTTATGATTATGATTTTGTACACTTTTACATATGTTATGCGGTTGGTAATATCATATTATAATGAGATTATAAGTATGGTAACATGTGAGGTTTATGTATAAAAAGTATATATAAACAAGTTACCTAAAAAGTATACTTAAGAAAGTTAATGAACAAATGAGTATGTAAACTCATGGATCTTGTGATTCTTGGATAATATATGGACAAATGATGGACTAGGGACCCTAAGGATGGAAGACATGTGAAAAAGAGTGTTGTAATGGACTTGTAACAAAGTGGTTAAGCTAGAAAGTTACGAAAACAAGTTTTAACATATTTTTATCAAGAATTTCATTAGGGTCTGTTTGAATTCGATTTTTGAGGTATACATTTTATATATTTATAAAATAATACGTCTCATGACGATTCCAAAAAGCTAAGAAACTCGAAAAACCGATTTATAACGAAGGAGATACGACGATTACAAGTTTACGTATTAATAACCCCTTTATAAAATAATTTTAAAAAATAGTTTAAACTTATTTTTATCAAGATTTCATTAGGGTCCTGGTTTGAATTCATTTTTAGGTAACACACTTATATTTTTATAAAATACTAGCGTCTCATGGACGATTCAAAAAGTAAGAAACTCGAAAAACCGATTTATAACGAAGGAGCTACGGACGATTACAAGTTACGATAATTAATACATTTAAAAAAATCATTTTATAAAAAGTTTACTGTTCGAGACAGACCATTTATTTTTGGAAAACATCATAAATAAATAGAACTTTTAATTACGAGAATGTGCTCGAAAGAATCGCTAAAAACGGAGCTAAAACGAGTAAGATACGATGTTTCAAAGTTATCGAACATTATTTATAAAAGCACTAAAACCGTAATGGGTCAGCAGCTACTAAACTGGCGTTTGAGGACATGCGGGTCCGATTGAGGCCGAATGTAAAATTACAAAGTTGTTCGGTAACGACATTTTACATAACCTCGCCGATTATCATAATTTTCGGATATATAGTTTTGTAAACTAGAACACTTTTCCCTGATATGGAATAGTGTTGGTTCGTTTTTAAAATAATTTTTTGCGAAACATTTTAGAATCATTTATATAATATTTATACATGTCTTTAAACTTTATAAATATTATTTTACAAGGATAATTAAATTATTTATTCGAAATATACGAGTACGAACAACGTGTATGTTTAACAATTCGATTTGAAATATGATTTCAAAAATACAATTAGATGGTGGATGGTAGCTATATAGAATTATATACGATTTAGTTATTCATGTGCTTAGTACTTATACGGCTTATAATAATTAGTAGCCTTCGGTCTTTACCGTGACGCATTTTCTTTATATATTCGGATTATCATTAACGTGAGGTGAGTTCATAGCCCCACTGTACCATTTTAACAATGATTTATAATTTTTAGGGGTGAGAACATGTTTTGGTTTTAACAATTGGACGCAATTAAATTTGAAATACATATGTTTTGGATCTGCAAACCATGCATACTTACCATTTTGAATATTGTAATACCATGCAAAACTTAACTGTTTTTAGATATTGTATTCCCATGCAATACTACAGTTTTGTAATATTTATACATCATGCAACTGACTTACGGTTTTGATATTGTATACCATGCAATCCTTACTGTTTTAGAATTGTATTCCATGCAATACGTACGTTTTGAATATTGTATACCATGCAATACACACTCTAAACAATTGCGGTCCTAACACTTCCCCCCCCAATACATTTACAAACCTATGCATTCACCAACATTATTGTTGACGGTTTTAAAGAAAGTTTTTCTCAGAGATCAATGAGGTACAAGACAAGAATACATTGGTGGTGCGTTATTCGAAGTCATTTGCATTAAAGATTTGGTTGCATTACATTTTGGAGGAACATTTATTATGAACTAGAATCTTTGTATAATTTAACAATGAACAAGTAAAGCTTCGGGCTTTTGTAACAAACATTTTGCTAAATCCAATGTATCGGTTTTAAACGACACTTTTAAAAGTCGTTCTTATATATCTTGTGCTGTTGATCTATGAAGTAACGCTCCCAAACCCATATTCCGCTGCGACCCATTTTGGGGGTGTTACAAAAGTTGACACATTTATTGCTAATTAGTGAAGTAGAGCTTAAAAGTAATAAACTTATTTGTTTATTAAGTTTGTCAGATCGGGTGGTTATCGTTTATTTGCGGCTCTTCAATTTGGTTTCATTTTCTATTGTTTTTCAATTAATTAGTGTAGATTTAATTTGTTATTTTATAAAATGTTAGCTTATTTGATATTTGTCATGCGTAGTGAGTAGTTTAACTTGTGTTTGCTAAGTGATTAGTGATTTGGAATTTAAGTGCGGGTTTCAAAAAAAATGTTTAAAAAAAAATAATAGTCAATTTACATACCGTCATTTACTTTTAATGCAATTTAAATACTTGTCATTTATTTAAAAAAAGCATTTTACTTACTTGTTATTAATTACTGCAACTTTTTTCTAAGGATTTTAATTCGTTAAACCTAATCCCCCCTCCACGCACTAAAGGAACATTTCACAGTCACTTAGCAAGCATATTTTGTCATTTATATCAATTTTAGTATAATCTTTTAGTTTTTAATCTTATAATTATATTAGGTTTAATTTTTAGTAAAAAAATAGTTTAAAACCAAAACCAAAATTATTGTATTCAAGCAACCAAACGAAACATTCTCATGATTTCCAATTCATCTCTCGCCGTGGAAACGACACTAACCAATGCAAATAGAAATAATATGCCGAGATAACTAGTTAGTTTTTTCTAAAGTAATTGTCTTATCTGACGGGATATATTATATATTATTACGACACGCGTTTGACGATCATCAAAATGGCGCCGCTGCCGGGGAGAGGTGTACGATTTTCGCGAAGTGTTTGTAGTTAGTGCCTTGAAGATCCTTTCGTCTTGAAAGTTTTTTTTCGTACTAAAACATATATATATATATATAATATATAATATATATATATATATATATATATATATAAATATAATATACTATATATATATATATATAAAGATGAGTTCTAGAGAAAACCATATTTTGGTAAAAACCTAAAAACCCAAAACAGATGCACTGAAAAAAACCAAAATAAAAACGGATGCCTAAATTTTTTCAGGCTATATAAAGGATTTTTCAGTGCATCCGTTTAGTATTTTTAGTGCATCTATTTGAGTTTTCTAGGTTTTCCACCGAGATTAGGTTTTCTCACGATCTCATTCCTATATATATATATATATAAAAACCAAAAATATTTTCCTTTTTCTATTTTATTTTCTTTCATTAAAATTTTAAAATACCAAAAATATTTTCATTTTATTTTCTTTAAATAAATATAAAAATTAAAAAAAATTACCAAGTTGGTAAAAAAACACCAACATATAATATTTTCAACTGAAGTATTATCCATTAATAAGTTCCCGAACAAAAGAATAAAAAAAATTACCTTTTTGTGGTCTCTCGCAGCGGTACGCTACACTTTGAAAGTTAAACCACTACTTTGTCGTTGTTTCTTTAGAGAGTTACCGAGAAGCGAGTTTGATTATTAGGTTGTCTTATCTCTGTTTCGTATTTAAAATTTATTGTGAATACATTGTTAAAAAGCCCAAAATAATATATATATATATATCCAAAAATATTTTTCTTCTTATTTTTATTTTTTCTTTTCTTTTATAAATATTAAAAAATACCAAAAATATTTTTTTTTATTTTTATTGTCTTTATAAAAAATTTCAAAAAAATATTCTCCTTTATCCTCTTACTTCATTTAATTATTATCTTCTTTATACTTTTATCCGTTTAATTCTTCGCATTTTTCGTAAACCATTTTTGGTTGCTAGTTGGTTGGAGGTCCGTTTAATGGTGAAACTGTCCGGGCTGTACATGTAAGATCCGAAACGAGTTTGTCTATACCCAAATCCTTTATTCTATAAATGAAACACTTGAGTTTTCTTACCCACCTCCACAGCCCCATACGAGACATACTCGTGTGAGTTATGTAGGAACGATTCTCACTACGGTTATGATTGTCCACCACGGGTACCGCTTGAACCGTGCTACAATCAAAACTTTAGTGAAATATTATCCATAAAATTCACCGATTTTCTTGTAGTGATAACTGTGGGGTCCTCATGAAAAGTTTTCAGTGTCACCCAATGAACCAAAATTTCTATAATTATAATTCTTTCGGTTTTGACCAATCCCAACCCCTACAATTTCCCGTCATTCATCAACCTCCTCAAGAAACGAGTGTGGAAATTTTGCAAGCTAAAGAAGACTTAATGAAACCTATTTAAAGAAATTTAATCGTATATCTTTTAGAGAAACGCTGAAGGTTTTAATGCAAGCTTGGAACAAATTTCTTGAAATTAAGCATGCTCAATCCGAGGAGGTACAAGAATTGATTCGTAACTTCTTAAAGATGTCAAAATAACAAGTGCAGGAGGCAGAGTTTATTAATAGTCTTGATTGGAGTCGTCTCCTGTGGGTGATCATGTTATTGAGCTTCCTTCTTCTTAGATGTTACGAGAGTATAACTAGCAATCACACCCGATTTACCAACCCGAGAACCGACTCTCACATAATGGGGACGAGCATCTTGACATTATTCCAGAAACAGAAAAGTCTAGTGTTGAGAACCTTGTCCCAATCCACGTAGTGAGTCGGAGGATTTTTATTCGATAAAGAATAGTGTGTGTGAAGTGCCCGGTGAATGAGAATCATTCTCGACTTTTACGACTTTCTCGAATCCTCTCATTCGATACTAACGACGATTTCACTCTATTGATGACGAGATCACCTTTCTATGAGAGACTTTTCCAAAAGCGTGGCCCGGGGACAAGACTCGAACCCGGGACCAAGCGATACATCCCCCTTTTACACACACACTCTACCACTGCGCCCTTGGGTCTTTTTCGTTAAAGACTCAAGGGACTTTAAACTTATAGTGGTTTTGAGCCTAAAGGCTTATAAGCTGAATAAGCTTATTCGGGGCTTATTCTGTAAGCAAATTTCGAGTTTCTTATTTTTCGTAGGAACTTTATAGAGTAAAGTATTTTTAGAAAAATTTTCAGAATTTTTTGTAATCGTTTAATATTTTTTACAATTTAATTTAGTTAAAAGTTTATTTAATTCATAAAAAATACAAAAATTATCAAAAAAATATTTTGCTTTTTTAGAAAATTTTCTTTTGTCATCTAGTTTGTAGGAAAAATATAAAATTTTTCGTAGGGTCATTTTTACAATTTGTCATCTTTTAAAGAACGGGTCCGGGTACGGGATTTTGTTTTGACTCGTTTTTGGGTCAAACGAACTCCGTTTTCGGTCTAGTCTTTTTCATTCTTCGTTATTTGTCCCGTAGAGTAGTTTAGAAGTGAAAATTTCTTCGTAGGGTTATTTTTAAAGGTTTTAGGTTTTTCCCCCTTTGTTCGGGATTCGTGCTTTCGTTTTTAGCTTAAATTCATAATTTTTAGGTTTTTCTTAAACGTTTTTATTCGTTATTGTTTAATTTGACTTTTTCACTCTTCCAAATCAATTCCTTCATTCAAACTCAAATCTTCGACTGTATCGATTGTCCATTCCAGCCTCGTTGGGGATAAACGACCCGGGAACACTCTATACTACTTCTCGGTTTTATTGATTGTTGATTTTTATACTTATTTATATATTTTATATTTTATTATATATTATATATATATACAGTGTAAATTTCACCAATCAATTTTTGGCGCCGTTGCCGGGGAGGCTGTGAAGCCGACTATCGTTACGTTTGATCAATTGTGTTTGAAACTGTGAATATTTTCTTTTATTATAAAAATATAAAAAAGTACAAAAATATTTTTCATTTCTTTTAGTATAATTATCAGATAAAAAAAAAAAAAAAAAAAACCAAAAATATAAAAACATTGTCCATAAAAAGAAATAAAATTCACAAATTGGTAAAATACCAAAATATAATATTCTCAACTGAGGTATTATCATAATAAGTTCCGGTGAACTTGTTGGTTCCCAACTCGAACAAAAGATTTAAAAACTTGCCTTTTGTGTCTCTTACGACGTACGGCTCACCTTGAAAAGTTAAACAAACTATAAAGTGGTATAAGGAGGGTTGTTCCTAGGAACTCACGACCCGAAAGGAGAAATAACTTCGCGCTATTCCTACTCCTTCCGCACA
>BQNB010002183.1:122031-128011 GCA_026074375.1 Tanacetum coccineum
CTTACATGGATGATCATGTTTCGAAATTTACATTAACAAATTCTTCCCTCCTTCTAAAACGACAAATCACAGAAATGAAATCAACGAGGATTTTTCAGCAAAAAATTTGAATGAAACGTTTAGAGGCTGGGATCGTTTCAATGATCTTCTTAGGGGATGCCCGCATCATGGGTTTTCAGAATTGCATCAACTCGATACATTCTATAATGCCCTAAATTCAAATGATCAAGATTCATTGAACTCCGCTGCGGGTGGTAACTTTTTGGACAAAATGCCTCGAGAATGCCTAAAATCATCGAGAGCAAATCCAAAGTTCGTCAATTCACGAAGCAAAAGCCATTGTTTCAAAAGTGAGTACAGAGGCTCTTCCACCCAGCAGTTTCAATCCGATGTTGCTGAGTTAAAAGATATAGTTAAGCATTGATTCTCCGATAAGAAAACCAAACTCCAGCTCCCGCTATTTCCGTAAAACGGTTAAGCAAAGTTGTGTAAACTTGCGGGGGTGGACATCTTACCAGAATTGTCCCGCCAACCCACCAATGACTATCGTGACAATATCCAAGAATCACGTTGTCCACAGACAGCCGCCGCAGTTAACTACAACCCAAGGGAATGCCATTACCATCCTCAATGGTTTGCTAACCAAATTCGACCTCCCGGTTTTTCCTCCTATGCAAAACCAAACAACAACCAAAATCCGGGGGATAATATTCAATCAAAATCGGGGTAAACAATTTGATCCAAAATCAGGTAGTAATTTCAATCAGGACCAAGTTTACCAACCTCCGATTAATCAACCCCCGACTTTTCAAGCTCCACCATACCAAGCTCCAGCTCCAGCTCATCCAACACCAGGTGTATCTAAGTCCGATTTTGATCACTACGTCAAAGCTAATGACGCGGTTATGCAAAATATGCAAAATCAAATGGCAAACATAACGGACTTGCTCACCAAAATCGTGAATAGTAATACTGCTTCCACTTCGGGTTCGGGTTCTCTTCCAAGCAACACCATTGCTAACCCGAAAGGTGATGTGAAAGCAATCACTACCCCGAACGTGTTTCATATGATGGACCTCAAACTTCTTCTCCTCAAGAGACGGAAAATGAACCCGAGGTTGACAATGGATACGGTGCAAAACCACACCGAAAACATCCAACCTCCGGTGGTCACCTAAACGCATGAACCCGATGTTTGTTCAAAAAGACTAAACAAACCTTGCCTTATCCTTTCAGGGCCAACAAAGAGAAGTTCCGTGAAAAAGACAATCGTTTACTTCAAAATTTATGAGATTTTTCGGAATCTCCATTCGATCTAAGTTTCGCGGAGCCTTTTACATAGGCCTAAAATTTGCACTAATGTTTATAAAGCTCCTCAATGACAAGGATAAGATAATTGATTTGACAAAGACACCGGTAAACGAGAATTGCTCGGCGGTTATCCTAAAAACGTTTCTCGAGAAACTTGGAGACCCCGGTAGATTTCTTATACCATGTGATTTTCCGGAGATGAATGAATGCTTAGCCTTGGCCGATCTCGGTGCTAGCATCAACCTGATGCCTCTCTCCATTTGGAAAGAACTAAGTCTCCCACTTAACCAAAACTCAATGATTACTTGAACTTGCCGACCGAACCGAATTCAACTCCCACCCACCCATCGCCGAAGGATGTTTTTCGTGAAAAGTTGGAAACGTTCTCTTTCCTGCCCGATTTTGGTGGGTCGTTGATTAGGCGTTCCCGATCCTGCGGCTCCCTTAATCACTTAGGAAGGCCTTTCTTGAGGAACGGCAACGTGCCTTAATAGATGTTCACGGTGAACAAATGACCCTGAGACATGATGAGCAATTCCCGTGCTTCAAAGTTGTGATACCCAAAACTCTCTCCTACAATGTCATTGAAACGGTTAACCGAATCGATGTTATTGACATTGCTTGTGAGGAATATGTTCAAGAAGTACTTGAAACTCCTGAAAGTGGCAATCCCATGATTGGTGTGATTCACACTGTAAATATATATAATATATAATAAAATATAAAATATATAAATAAGTGTAAAAATCAACAATCAATAAAACCGAGAAGTAGTTAAATGAGCTTATCCGGTCGTTATTCCCCAACGAGGCTGATTGGTAAAATCGAATGTACGATCGAGAGATTTGAGTTGAAGGAAGGAATGAGTTTGGGAAGTTGAAAAATTCAAATTAGATGATAACAAAAGAAAAACGTTTAAGAAAAAACCTATAAATTAGCGAATTGAACTAGAAAACGATGCCCGAATCCCGAACAAAAGGGGGAAAAACCTAAAATCTTTAAAAATAACCCTACGAAAAAATTTTCACTTCTAAACTACTCTAGGGATCAAATAACGAAGAATGAAAAAGACTAGACCGAAAACGGAGTTCGTTTGACCCAAAAACGAGTCAAAACAAAATCCCGTACCCGGACCCGTTCTTTAAAAAAAAGAAAAGTTATAAAAATGACCTTACGAAAATTTTTATATTTTTCCCTACAATACTAGATGACAAAAGAAATTTTTTTAAAAAAAGCAAAATATTTTTTGATAATTTTGTATTTTTTATGAATTAAATAAAACTATTTTTAATAAAATAAATTATAAAAAATATTAAACGATTACTAAAAATTCTGAAAAATTTACAAAAAATACTTTACTCTATAAAGTTCCTACGAAAAATGAAAAACACAACACAGCTTAAGTAATAAGCCCGAAAATAAGCTGTACAGCTTATATAAGCTTATTGGCCAAAATGTGTATATAACCAAAGTCCCTTGAGTCTTTAACGAAAAAGACCCAAGGGCGCAGTGGTAAGTGGTGTGTGTTATAAAGGGGATGTATCGCTTGGTCCCGGGTTCGAGTCTTGCTCACCCGGGCCAAGTGTCTTCCCCTTTTTTTTTTCGAAAACTCAAAGAAGCAAAGTTGTTAAGCTCGTGGGGCTTAACAACTTTGTCAACTAGAGCTTTTGCTGAAAACCAATAAATAAGCTTAAAAATAAGCTTAAAGTTGGCTGTTTAGCTTAAATGGCTTAAAAGCAAAAAAGAGCTAAGTCTTTTTAGACTTAAGGTCGAAATAAGCTAGAACTTGGGCTGAAATAAGCAACAGGGATCTAAACTAACTTAAATAAGCTAAAAAGAAAAGGAAAAGCTAAACTAAATAAGCTATGGGAAGCTTATTATGACAGAAAAGCTTAAACAAAGTTTAAAGGGCTAAAAAGCTAAAATGGGCATTTAAATAAGCTACCTAAAGGGAAATAAGCAAACTAATTATCTAACTTAACCTAAAAAGCTACTAGGAAACAATTTGAGCTTATGGAATAAGCTCAATAAGCTAAAATCAAAAATAAGCAATCCCTCAGCCTAAGGGACTCAAAAACAGTCAAGAAGCAAGTTTGGCCTTAAAAATAAGCACACAAATGAGCTTCTTAAGGTCTGAAACTTTGAGGGCTTATTTAAGAGCTTATAGACTCTTAAAATAAGCCAAAAAATTGGGCTTTAGAACTCAACAAAACAAAGAACAAAGGGCTTAAAATCTCCCCTTTGCACCAGGGGAGACTTAAGCTTAGCTTTAGTAGCTTATTTGACAGCTTGCTAAAAGCTGTCAAATAAGCTCTAAACAATAAAATAAGCTTAAACAGATGGAGTGTAATAGCAAAGGGGCTTGTGCACCAATTTTCAGCCTCTAAAAATCATTTTTAATTGCTTATTTTTGGTGGTGAAAAAGGGTTGTGGGGTTTTTTAAAAACTGTGACCAAAGGGTTTGGGTGAATTTGACTCACAAAGTCAAAGGACCAAAGCTATTTGGACAGCTCTTTTAGACACATAAAACAAACTGTTTTTGCCACTTAAACTCAAACCACAAGTGCTTATCCAAATAAGCACTAGTGGTAATCTAAAAACCTCACAGTTTCAAAAGAGATTTGATAGACTTTTGAAAAACAATTCCCCAACTAAAAATCTTTTAAAAACAGCTTAAAAGTAGCTTAACACTTGTGCTTAAATTGACCAAGTGACCATAACCCAAAGTCAAAACCTTTTTGACCCGTTTTTAGGCTTATGCCAAACACCCCTTTACTTAAAACTGCCAAACTAAAGTGAGCTTAAAAACTGTTTTAAAAACTAAACCAACTAAAACCTTTTATCTACTCAAACTATTTTTAACCTAATTAAGCTACTTGAACAAGAAAACCTATAGCTTATTGAGAGAAATAAGCTACTTTCTCTCCTAGCTTATATTACTTAAGTGACATTTTTAAAAGAGAAACTGAGATTAAACACACTAAATCTATTGAAAACTGAAAACAGCTAGGAATGAAGTCTGAACATACATATTTGAAGAGAATTAAACAAGATTGAATAGAAATAAGCAATTGATAAAGCTAAAATTAAGCTAAATTGAGGCTTGAGGAATTAAACCTGAGAAATTTGTTGTCTCAGAACCCAAAGCCACTCTTGTTGAGTGAGTGGCTTAAAAACATACACCTAAGTGACCCTTGCCTCTAAACCTGAGCTTAAAAGCTCAATAAGCTCTTGGGAGCTTATTACCTCCTTGAGCTTTCAAACTTGAATGAACTTGAATGAAAAAGGAAGGTATTGAACATAAATGAACAAAGACAGTTTATATAAGCTTTTAACAAGTTGTGTATAACTTTTGAGCTTAAGAAAATGCAATAAGCTAAAAACAGCTTATTACGAGCTTATTGCTAAAAAAATGGCTTATTCCTTGAAATTTAAAACGTAAACACGATTTAACTTGCTTCATTAATAACTAAAGAAGAGTACAAATGTAGTAACAAAGTACTAAACTCAAATTGAAAGATTTTTGAAACTTAATTGCATGAACAGTGCATAAATTTAGAAAATTACAAAGGAAATTGAAAAACTAAAACTAACTACTCTCTAATCTTCTGTCTTCATCTCTTTTATAGTGAGTTCTTGTGTTAGTTGTGTGAGAGGGGGAAAGCAAACACATCTTAGCCCTCCAATTTCATCAAAAATCCATCTTGGTCGTCGAAATAGGTCTTGGGAGGTGTGGGATTGCCAACTTGGCAATCTCACAGCTGGGAAAGGTAGTGGAGGAGGGGGGAGGTGATTACCCATGGTGGTGGTGAAGGTCTACGGGGTAAAAATGGGTTAACAAACCCGTGATTGTTTTTGGGGGGAAAAAGAAAGGCGGGAAAAGAAGTTGGGGTTATAACAGAGTGTAAGTTTGGGGTTTGGGCAATAATGGCCCCTCAAGGTTACTTATTTCATTGCCTCCATGGTCCTTGTATTGTTATAACTTTTGGGGATTTGGCACATTCAGTCCCCAAGAGTTATAACAATACTTGCACCATTCGTCCTTGGTGGTTCAAACTTCTAGGACTTGACAGTTTAAGCCCTTGTGGTGTAACTTTGCTCAAATGGCAATTTGCACCCTTCTCTTCTTTTCTCCTCTTTTATAAATACAAGTTTAGGGATTTACAAGTCTAGTCCCTAAACTTATATTTCTTGACTTTTGGCTTCGGGGTTGACTTGGGTTGACTTTGACTTTGACCAGTTGACTTTTCTGTTGACTTTTTGACTTGATTGACTTTTTGGCTTCGATTTGGCTTTGTCTTTCACAGTCTTTTCCATTCCGAGTCCGGTTTTGTTGTTTTGGCTTTGTTTTTCGTCCTTTTCTTAGTTATCCGTTCCTGCACAATACAATTAGCAAAACAAGCATATATTTGGCATTTTAAGTCCGTTTTTGGTTATTTTAGCTCGTTTTTAAAGGTAAAAGGTATGTGTAATTAAGCACATACCAGTACTTTCTTCTTCTTTACTTTCCTCCGTGACCATGTCATTCTTTGAGGAATCAATTCCTTTTTCATTCATCTTTTTGATCTGTCTTTCATCTTCAGCAGACCTAATAGAAATGAAATCTTCATCTGACCTCTTAATTTTTTCATACAGAGCTTGTACTTCCTCAAACTTCTTGGTTTTCAAA